>JABCMJ010059723.1:0-11596 GCA_014822125.1 Arbutus unedo
GTATCCGGCATACCATATCAACGTTAACAATATATATACTTGGGGTGGTGGTTTCTTCTCATTGTTTCTAATGGGAAGAGTTTTAATTCTCCCTTTTTCAGAGATATGAATTTTCCAAATCCATCTAAATTACCAAATTTAAGATAAGGGAATCATCCGTTCGTTGTGTACATATACTCCATTTTTGCTTACTTTTATTGTTATGAGTACAAATACCCAATGCAATATCGCCAAAAGATTTCAATTACTTCATTTATTTCATCCGTCCTCAATTGGTTGTCATTTTTTTCGTATTGGATGTCATGAAATATTTCCCAATTTCAAAAGTAAACAGTGCGCCAAAATTTGCAATTGTTAATATTAATAAGACCAAGTGTACCTTTTAAAATTGTACTTTCGTACTGCTTCTCCAGTTTACTATTCTTAGTTCTGTTTATGTTGAGTTTCTTGTATTTTCTAGAGGCAAAATCAAATTACAAAAGGTGGTCATAAAATTTCTTTGAATAAAGCGTTAGACAAAATATGATCTGTACATAAAATCCTACATGGTACAAAATGAGGGTTTAAGTTGGACTATTGGTATGGTGGTGGAAGTGAAATTTGATCCATCTCATACTTCAACTTATGAGGCTGGGAGTTGGGCTTTTTTTACTTTCTCCCCTTACACATTAGATCCTGGATAGAAAGGCTTGCAATGTCCCACCAAAAAACACTTAGGATATGGTGTAGGATCTTGCGTGGAGAAAAGGACCTCTACCCACTCTCATGGTGAGATGACCATGCTTGGGATTCACAATAACAATTGGGCATACTGTTTTTCCGGTCCATCTCCCAGAAAGGAATATTTGATCGAAACCCCTCTGAAACAAGGTATCAATGCATGCAAAGCTTTACCAAATGACGTTTGTAAGAGTAATTTTATCCTTGGTGCTAAATGTCACGTCAAAGTCAACAAAAATTAAATGAACACCAAAACCTTCTCAACCTCTCTCTTAAATTCAAGGTCAAATTTCGACAATGTCATTTCTGCCGTCAAATTTGGCTTCAAAATTTGAAAATTATCAAACTTTGTCACATTGTCCTGAACTAAACCGTAGAACAACTCAACCATTTCTTGACAAAATATAATTGTTACCAACTCGGGGGAAAAAAAAGAAACTTTTTACAATGCCATTTGTTGCATCAACAGGTGGACTTACTCCAACAAAGCCACAAAAAACTTCACTCAAGAGAGAGAGACTCGAATCTTTGGAGATGCTCTTGCAGCAGACCCATCAGGGACCCACCGACTGAAGGTGAGCCATGCTTCCTCTTCCTTAAGAAACCCGCTGATCTGATCAGCATTTGGTACCTGGTGTTGAATTCACTTGGTCGTGCATCGTTAAGCACCCCTCGGCCCTCACAATTCGGCTGTAAGTGCAAAAGCATTCACCACACCTCTCACAAGCTGAATTTGGAATTGTAAAATGTAGAATTGCTCAAAGCAAAATCACTCTTACTACCACTCAACCGAACATGCACGGAAGGAAACAAATCTCCGATGGACCAAAAGTAGTTCCCCAATTGAGGAAGGAATTACAAATGCAATCAATGCATTTCAGATTCAAGCATTCTAGTGAATGCACTCTGTGTGTGTGTGTGTGTGTGTCCACAGTCCATACCAACTATGAGTGTTCGTGTAAGTGCCTATGGATTTAGGTTGGTGTCCCTATTACCTCACCATGTATTTGTGCTCTACAATTTCAGTTCAATGAATTTGGAAAACCTGAATTGACAAGAAATAAGACTGAAAGTATGTAGAAACTTATCTGAATGAGCAACATGTGAAGAAAGTAGCTGCAACTCACACAAGGAATAACCTTGCAATCTTCCCATTACAGTTACACAACTCAATCACACCCATCTGAGAATGTTTCCTCAAGTAAAGTACCTGACGGCTAACGTGATACAACAGATGAAAGAACACATGGCGAGCTCAAGAGTGCCGCGTTTTCTTTAGAAGATAACCCAAAAAGATGCCGACCACTCCGACAATAATGATGTATATGAATGGAATACCGCCCCTGCTTCTGTTTCCTTTGCGTCTCAAGAACTCCTAAACATGACAAAAGCTCATGTTAAGTCAGTTGATGCTTGACACTTGACATAGTTACATTTACAACATGCCGAACATTACTTACAAGTGTAACTCACAATGAGCCATAATTTATGCAATATTTGTCCTATTAAATAAAGTGCTTGTTGCCGAATAAACTCAATTTTAAATGGTCGAGAAATTACAAAGTAATAGGTATGTTACATGATCTCTTCTATTTGCATAGATTCATACAATACCATATATACAGAGCATAAGATACGTGCACAGTATTTTTTTAGTTTGGCCTTCGTTGAGGAATCATATATAGTAACTTAACAGTTAAATGATAATTCATGTTTGCAGTAGAACTATGCATGGAGCTCTTATCTGCTTCAAACACTTTATGACATCTCGTAAACACCCTTAAGTCAAGGAAGTAAATTTACATTAACGTTGACTATACACCCATGTCCAGTATTTTTGGCATGAGGATTAGATGAATCTGACACTAGAGCACCCAATAACAATACCCGAATCCATGCAACCTATTTTAACAGGCCATTCCCTAAAGAAACAACAATGTAAAACCTTTAAGTGATAATACATACAAAGAACAGTAATAGGCACTTTTTGAGGAAAACATGTGTGCATTTATCTTCATCCAGGAGGACCAGGACACATGCATCCAACAAATTGTAAATAAATCCGGGCACTTCCTGACATTGATATCGTATACTTGCCAAGATTTAGGTCAGGCATAGTGTCGCGACCCGCAAGTTTGACAAGGTCTTGGCGGTGAGCGTCATCAGTGGGCATTGGTGGCAATGACATTTAGGTAAATAAGTCATTATGACTCCTCAAGCAGGTGATGTTTCCTGCTGTGACATTGGGAAAAGCTTAGAAAGCTATATTAAGGGGGAAGTAGTGTGCACTACCAACCTCCATGGTGCCATAATGGGTATGGAGTGTGATACCCCAATATGAGATGGGGGCGGGCCTTGGGCATCTGTAGGGGTGTCTAACGGTCTCCATGCGGGTTAGAGAACCCCATGGACACTGCCCCTTAACCTGGGGGTGATCGAGGTTGGGACGTGGGTATCACTATGCCACACGCGTAACCCGTTGACTTTACATCCTAGCCAGAGTGGGCTATTGAGGCATGGACATAAGACCTCGCCTGCTAACCCTATGGCCTACAGAAGGACTTTTAGCCCCACTCGGATGGAAAGCTAGGGGTGCGCAATGGCCCTTGGCTTGGAGAATAGCATATGGGTTCATAGCGACATCAGATATTGGCTGCAAGCATGCTTCATGGGAAGGCTGACTCAGGTTATTAGGTGGGATTTGCCAAGTGCCACGCGGACTTCAGGCGACGAAAATTTAAGTCCGCAACAATAGGAACCTCTACCACAATGTTAATAGGCCCTCTAAATGTACCAAAAGAGAAATGATAATGACGGTGGGAGGTGAAAATACAACCATGAATCGTGAAGAAGAGCCAAGATTAATTGGACACAAATGAAAAAATTAATGAATGCACGGGACACATGGCAACCACCAACTATACATCGGGCAAAATTTATTGCTGGGCAAGGAAGTCATCGGGAAACTACGAATGGCCCACCACAGACACTCGATATGAAGAGTGCCCAGGAGCAAAGGGATACTTGGCAAAAAAAGTGTGTAAGGAAAGCACTCGGCATTGAGTAGAAGAACAGTCGGCGCAAAGAGTGTTTGAGCAATAGGGTAGACAACAAAGTCATCAGCCGAGGGGCGCTGACCTTCTCGAGAAAGTTAGCATCGTACACTCAAATCACTGACAGCCACCTACCAGGGTGGGGCATTAGTAGGCAGAATGATTATTCCGAGTCCCATAAGCTAGTCTAGAGGGATGGGCTTGTGATGGGCAGCTACTCGAGTATAACACAAACATTCCTGCACCGATATCCTATAATGTAGTAATAACGACAACAACCGTGGTCAAGTGTTGGCAACCCAACTTGAGTTAAGGCTTACATGGCCTACAAATAGCAGCAACATGCAAATGACAATGGACACTAACATGTAAGCTAATGTTTCTCTCTCTACTCTCATATTTTCTGTACACTTTAGCCTTTGCTTTCCTTGCTCAGCTGAGTCTTACTCAACCGAAATTTCTTCTTCCTTTGCTACCTTAACCATTGGAGGGCACACTGGCCAAACCCCAATGGTCTGCTTGCTTCTAAGTTCTAACTGTTTCTTACTTTTGCAGGCACGGAGTTAAACTCAAGGAGGAAGATTCCGCCCAAGTGAAGTCTTAGTATTAATCTTGTAACTAAGTAGAGGCACAGAAATTATCCCCCTACAACGACACCAGCAAGTTATCACCAAATTGCTAAACCCAACCCCTCCCTCCTATAGAATGAATATTCCTTCAATTCAGAAGTCCTATATCAAGAATAAAATTCTGCACTCCGATATATATTCTTGAACTTCTGCTTTTGGATGATTCCCAAGCCTTGAGTGCTTTGGGCGGGCTACTTTATGAATGAACAAATCTTGGGAATAAGCAATTGTACCCTTCCATCCTTTCATTATTATGGAAATAGGCTTCCCAATCAAACTAGTCTGAGCTGAGGAGTGACTAAGCTCAAACCAAAGTCGACTTAGCCTTCCAAACCTGAACACACCTCATTCAGATATAAACCCTCTATTCCCAGCTCAGCTAATGATATGTCACTGCCTATGGCTGAGTCCTGAATGACCTGTAGTAAAAGAAATTTCCCGTCAAGCCCCCTCATCCCAATGAAGACCATGATTGCTCCCAACAGACCTACTCCATTCCTTCAAAAATCAAGAACCAATCTGCAAGACTGTGAGTTGCCTGTGTGCATGCATAGGTAAAGAACCCGTATCAAGTACTGTACATTGACATAAAACAGCACAACAAAATGCATGCAAAAAAAGATATTGTTTCACTATAACTGCTATATATGTCCCTAATCAAGAAGCCAAGCGCCCCAAGCCCAAAAACGAAAATTCTATTTTTGTATTTGAATAGGCTGGGTTTACACTGTATAAGCAAAAAAACCTCATCCTGGATTTAGCTTTCGTGAAAAATTCCCAAGCTTGGCCCAGCGTGTTCTCATTCAAAGCTCAACCCAAATTTAAGTGGCGGCCTGGCCCTAGTGATGGCGCCATGCAGAAATGGTTGTCATAGTACGTACACGAGCTGAAGGTATAGCTCAAGGAGGAAGGCAATGCAGACACATAAGTGAGGCGGCAGAGGATTGGAAACACGATATCAATATGAGGCAACTAACTAATTTTTTGTCCTTGGTTAGATATCGAAAGACTACACGAGGAATATCGATCCAAATATGACAAGTACAATTCGTGATCCTTGGCACAGTGTCTGCAACAGAAATTCCTGATCATCTCCACGGTAGCTGCAGACAGATTGATCAAGAAAATTGGGAAGTATTTGTTTCCATTGATGCCAAGGGAGTGTATTTGTTTCCATTTCCGATCCAGCAAATTATGCTCTAAATGGAAAAGTGCCAGATTGATCAAGAAAATGGGAACACGTCATCAGCTACCCTTCCCTAGTTTAAGGTTGGCACTTGGCAGTTTAGCACTGGGATGGACTAAGCGGGGATTGGATAGCCTTGTCAAAGAGTAGAAGAAAATGACAAAAAAAAGTGTATAAAACAAAAAGTTGTTACAAGGTACTTTACTTTCTCCTTCTTTGCAAATTGAGAGATAAGAGACTACGCATTAAAGGTTTGTGATTTGCATGGTTTTTTTTCTACCACTCATACAGGACTTGAATTCTCTTTGGCATGTTTTTCTATGAATGTCTCACCCAGGTATAAGCATTCAAAGGCAAGTTGTCCAACCAAAATGAAGTTGAAATAGTTGTGCAATACCGCGAACATTCACGTACCATATCTATTTACAGAATGTTTGAAATCACAAAATGTACAAAACATTCAATGCCTACTAAAATTGAGAAGCGGCTTTCTTAGCATCCAAGGAACAATGGAATACCACCAGTTGTTAGTAGGCTCCACAAAATCTAAGCATTTCCAGTCTCCTGTATAGGGCCGCCTCTGTAAGTAGGACAGTGGTGCAGTAAAAAAAAGTAATAATTTCCTTACCAATTCTTGCTGAAGCTTGTTACTTTGGTGAATTGCTGAGTTTTTCTCCTGATTCAGCTTAGATATAAAAGCCGTCACCTGAAAATTGATAAGAATATTGCTTAAATCCAAGATAAGGAACATGCAAAATTAACCCAACTAAAATGCAGGTTTTACATGAGTTTATAGAGACAGTTTAATATCATTACAACATTGTACGAAGAAGCTTGTTAAATGAGGCTAGAAGGTCAATAGAGTAATATATATAGTCCTCGGAAAATTCTGGCAAAACAAATTTAGCAAAAGAATGTTTTATTTATCAAAAAAAGAAGGGAGAAAAGTAAATAAAGAAAATGGACCAGCAATTTCCTAGCAATCAAGTCCTATGACAATGAACCACCCACACTCTTGAAATTTCTATAAAATGCATTGGTGTAGCACAAAACAGATAAAAAGACACCAAGCCATACACTCCAAGCAAAACTCTCAAATGGATGCAATGGTGCTCTAATCATGTTAAAAAAAAAAAAAAGGGCTACTTGGTGAACAAGGCTCCCGTTACTGCAAAGTCTAGAAAAGGTTCCCCCTACGAGCGGAGAGACTATCCCATGTCTTGAACCCGTGACTGCCACCGTTGCCCATGTTATTGAAGGTAAACAGAGTCGACCTTTTCAAAAGCTTGTCTCAGAGGCAAGGGTTGGACAGCGCAATTAAGGCTTGTAAAGTGCACGCCTTGGGACAAAGAGCAAACCACATGACGCCCACGCTTAAGCATCCACCCAGCAACGTGTATTTAATCAGAGTTGTCTAATTTTTTTAGTCTATTCACGAGGTCCAATATACCATATCAGAGCTTGTTTGTCACTTTTGTAGAAGAACTAATTATCTTTCAATGAGCACCTTCGACTTCTCTCTTTAGCCTTCGACTTCTCTCTTCCATAATACTCAAAGCTTGGCTCCTCCTCCTCCTCCTCCTCCCTTTCTACTTTTTCTCTTCCATAACACTCAAAACATGGCTCCTCCTCCTCTTCCTCTGATTTCTGTTCCAGTTTCTTTGTTCTTTTCCTTCTCCTTTTTCCTCCTGTTCTTGTTAGTATTTCATAGTTGGTCGTTCGAATGTCATGTACGACAATGTTATCCAGACTTTTAGGATATGGTACTCGTCTTATGATATATGTTGATCTGAATTATAGATGTCATTTGATCGCATTAGTTGATTTGGTCACTCGATGAAGTATACTTGCTTTTTTTTTTCACAACATGGGCTTCACTTCATCAAGCCGTGCGCCTCGCGCATTTTTGCTTAGGCTTGGCGCCCATTGGTGCCTCGATGCGCTTCGGTCCTTTTAAACACTTAATATAGTATCCACAAACTCCTGCTCATTGTTCTTGAATTTGGAGAAAACTCCTCAACAAATAGACATTTCCATGCCTTGTGATAAAATCTATTGAACGCAAAGAATGTCCTTGGTCAGGTTTGATGTCAACCCGCTACTCAGCCCGACTACTTCGGGTGGAAGAAATCATTACCCGTTGGGGATCAAAAGAGCTTTCAAAACCGCACACATCGAGTTGCTTGGGTGCCAAGTGAGTTCGGACACTTACGACTAAAAAACCCGAGATCATGAATTTCACATCACCAAACAATTATTCAATAATAACTCCAACACACATATGAGAAACAAAGAGAGACAAAGACAAAAGATTGATACTCGAGTAGTTCATCACAAGACCCATAGTAGTTAATTGCATGGTTGTCAAAATCGAATGATTCACGATTCGATTTCACCATTCAATTCATGATTCAAAGAAAAACAATACGATTCTATAGATGAATCAAGGTTTAGACAAAATCGGTGATGAATATTTGATTCACGATCCAATTCATGCAAATATAATTGTTAGAGCTTATCCTACACTGCTTGATTATTACCTTCAAAACTAGTGTATGAGCTTAAGTGGCCCTACTTCCAACCAAACAACCAACTTCACTATAAATTAGTCATCATTACCAATCCCAATCCCCTCCTCACAATCATCCAACCTATAACACGTATCAAACGAGGCCTAAAGGGATAGTACAAATCCATGAGACCTACTTACAAACATTTGATACCAGTTACGAGAAAAGTACCGCACTAAATTAGATTTACACCCCCATGTTCTTAACTTCCATGGTAAATAATAAACCACAACATACATTTGTTAAAGTAGCATTGTTCCGGTATTGTTTATCTATCTTTTATTATGCATTGTTTATGTATTATT
Source organism: Arbutus unedo (assembly GCA_014822125.1). Lineage (NCBI taxonomy): Eukaryota > Viridiplantae > Streptophyta > Magnoliopsida > Ericales > Ericaceae > Arbutus > Arbutus unedo. Next base: position 8,464 of record JABCMJ010059723.1, read on the forward strand.
TATCTATCTTTTATGAGAAGGGTAGTTTAGTCTTTTAGTCTCGGGTTAGCCTATATAAATTGTCTCAGTCTTGTATTATTTGAGTTAAATCAAATGGAATAGAATAATTATTCTCTTTTTCCATCTATCATGGTATCAGAGTCATAGGTTAAGACCTATTTGATTTTAGTTCACCAGCACGTGACCTGGCCCTTGTTGTCGTCCATCGGGCCATTGATTGTTTTGTAACTCTTCATCAGCGTTGTTCATCACTATTCATTGCAATATTGTTCATCGGTGTTGTTGCAAGCATGTTTGCAACTGTTCTATAGTATTTGCACTATTCCGACACTGTTTGAACCTAAGATCTATTTGGTTTGGGAGTTTCGAATCCAATATGTTTGGCATCGGCAACTTTTGTCTGTATTGTCCTCTCTAGATCTGCATATAAAATTAGTTTTGCACCGGTGAACTACTGGATCTACATCATTCTCTTTGGATCGTTCTCTCTTCCTGATCCTCTTTATTTTTCCTGGATCTTCATCTGCAATCTATATTGCACCAATCACAACTCTCTTCTCTATTTGCACCAATCGCCTTCTCATCTGCATAAAATTTAGGGTTTTAAGGATCTCCATCTACAATCTATTTTGCACTAATCAACCTATGTCTTCTCACTGCATCATTCTCTCTTGATATGCATCTACATGTGCAATCTGTTTTGCACCAATCGACTCATGGCCTTTAACTGCATAGTTCTCTCTTGATATGCACCTGCATCTACATCTACAATTTGTTTTGCACCAGTCCAAACCCCCGCCAACCACTAGCTACCATTAGAGAACATTCGGCGACCATTGCCAGAACTTTGTTAGCCTTCGCAACTGCAGTTTGTACCAGATTTGCATTGTTTGACTCTATTTCCTGTGATTTTCCTTCAATTCGTCCCTCGCCTGACCTTGTATGTCACTGGCGACCGTTGTCTGGACCCTTGCCAGACAACGGTCGCCGAACCTCTGTCACCTTCTAGCAACTTAAGTTTTGTTTTCTACTTAGAAAACTCACAATTCCTCTTTGCCATCGCATCCTGAGTTTGAGAGGGTGACTGTGAAAGTAACATTGATTATGTATTGCTTATTTATCTTTCATTAAAACGATAGTATAGTCTTTCATTCTCAATAGGGTTAATAGGAATAGCATACATAAATTGTCTCAGCCTTGTATTATTTGAAGTTCAATCGAATGAAATAGAATAACTCTTCTTTCTTTTTTTCCATCTATCAACATTTACGTCATTAAACGGATAAACTACAACATAATCATGCCACATCCAAAGACTAGGAATTAAAACTTTTATAAAGTAAATAACCTAACCTCGGATGAGTTATCTTGGGGATCCACAGGTACCCTCTTTGAAGATGAGCTTGAAGCCTACAGACATGTTTGCAGATGTGTGTCAAAGTATAATAGCAGAAGGATTGGGCAACTTTAACCCGGAAAGATGACTTCTTTTCAAATTATCAAATTAAAACATCTCCAACACTGACAGCAGTATATTCAGCCATATTTAGATTTACACTGTCCAACGCTGAAGCCCTTGGCGAAGAACCTTCATCTGATCCTTCTCGGACTGGTGATGGTGGTTGTGGTGGCGGGACATAAGAAACTCTTAGCTTGCACTCCTCAACAGTATTCCCAGACTCCTTGTTGAACTTCAAGATAAGATCAATTATTCAACAAAAGAATTCTACAAAGATATTGAACTAAAATTTGGAAATTTGTGTCCAGAATTAGATAAAACTTCCACTTACCATCTCTGGAGAGATATCTTCTGTAGTAGCTCCAGGACTAGTGACTGTGCTCTGAAGAAGGAATTTATCCTTGCAATGCATGTCGGGAGGAGCCTCCTTTTGTGCTAGCATTGTCACTAAACCATGGAAAATTTGACAGTACACCACAAAACTGAGAGAAGGTTTGTTTTTATCGGCAAAAGAAGTATATTGATATGGAACAAAACTGAGAGAAGTTGATATAATAATTACCAAAAGTAATGATAAGGAGGGAAACAGAGTGTAGAAAGCACAAGTCAAGACAAAGAATTGAAACTTAAGGAAACAGATAGAAAGGGCAAAAACTAGTTGTCTTCTGTTTGGTTTTTAGCGTGGGATAAAAATTAAACTACAAAGATGTTTTTCTTCTCAAAATTCTTTCTTTCCTCTTTACTTCTCTCATTTTCTTTGTTAACTTGGGTTATTTTTTTGTTTCCTCTTTTCTTCCAAATCAAAATGGCAAAAGTTAATTTTCTTTCTATCTTTTACAATACCCAACAAATACATATATATATAATGGAATGGTATATGGCAGAGACAGAGAGAAACCTGTGACGTCAAATGTAGAGTGTGGCAACACAATTCCAGTGTTAGGACGAACGCAGTACTTTTTAGGATTCGTCGTCTTGACCTAGAAACGCCAATCCAAAAATATGAGGAAAACAATTACAACCATCTGGAGCTTGAAGAATCTATAGAACTGCATCAGATCGCCAAAACAACGGCGCTTTAAACTTTTGTAAAGTAATAAGAATTGATACCTTGAATGCCACATGGTTACCGGTCTTGTTCGTTAATTGCAGAGAGCACGAGATCTGCTTCTTTAATTCAACTATTAGACCACAAAAGCATAAACAAATAGTTAAGAAACAGATGAGATTGGAAGAGAAAATTACAAAGGAAGTAATTCGGAGAAATTTTACATGGAAATTGAAGCTCCTGAGGTTCGATACCGAGAAGCTCTCCGGTACTCATTCCGACGAGACCGCTGACGGAGTCACCGGCGAGAATGGCCGTTACCGGTAGATAAGGTGGTTTTCCGATGGTTTGCCTGTCAATAATTTGTTAGAGAAACGAGACGGAGAGAGAGAGATCTGGGAGTTCAAAATCAGGAGATGTTCCGGTTAGAGGGAGATTGTGTGTGGGCGCAAGATAGCTACGTTGGATAACGTCGTTTGTGTCCGTAGCTGTCCACTAGAGCTGCGTTTATATAGTGCCCAGTTTCATAAGCAAAAAATGTTGTGCCCGTTTTACAATATCCGGTTATTGCGGTTTTTAACTTTTAATCCTATCACTTTTGCACATTATTTTTACACATCATTCAA
>JABCMJ010059782.1:0-15950 GCA_014822125.1 Arbutus unedo
ATATACATGTATATATATATAAGTCTTAATATATAGACACACATACTATAGAGCCTACATATATAACAAACTAAAAATAAGTTAACACAAACAAAATTTTTTGTTTTCGTTTTTTTAAAAACAAAAATAAAAATTAGGAAACAAAAATAGAAAACACTAAACAGAAAAGAGGAAGTGTTACCAAACATAGCCTAAGAATGTCCAATTAAGGTCATCATTTTGTGAATGTTAATAAGAAAAGTTCAACAACTTTAAAGGATTGACATGGTGATTAAGACTTGAAACTTAATTTGAGGTATCTTGTCTTCTAGGTCTTATGTTTGAAACCTCTTAGGTACTATTAATTTTTATGACACGAGTCCATGCAAAGAAAAAGTTTGGGCTTTAAGCGGGGCCTTGCAAGTGAACGGTGAGATTAATTCCCGGAAGACTAATTGACATTAAATTGGAGATAATTTCAAAGTCGGACGAATATCTCGACTGTAAAAAACAAAAATAATAATAAGAACAGGTCAACTTCTGAAAATATTAGATACCTAATGGTGGACCTTACCACATGGGAATGCAGAAATATTTCTCCCCCGGTTAGTTTCGTGTAGTCTTCTCATCTAAATAGTAATAGTTATTGCGGGAAAGTCTGGGCCACCACCCAACAGAAGTCCATTTTAGCTACAATTATGTTCCCGCGTATGAATGGCTGCTTTGTAAATTTTCACTTGAGACTCGTCAATAAAACTATAAGGTTGTGTTTGGATTATGGATATATGGAGTGATTCAAGCCCGAAAAGAAAAAGTGGAAGTGAAGTTGTTTAAATTATTGCTCTACTTTTCCAGTCATTTGCAAGGGGAAAAGCAGAAATCTGTGGTATTTCACGGCATGCTTGGGTATGGATAATATATAGTTGTATAGCAAGTTTTCAGTGACGGATATTTATGATAGCTTTAGATATACAGTCTCTTTTCTACGAGAGATTTCTTATTTTACTAAAATACGTAACTTTTATTTTCTAATCAAATTTTGATGATGTGAAATGCTCATTGTGTTTAAATTTTGTTTTTAAAGGTACCTACGAAAAATCAACTTAAAAACATATATTAAGAAGAACTTGATTCAAATAATTTTTCATATATGTGTGTGGAGATGTCAATAACACATTACAAGTTGACAAAAGCAGGCTCCGGTCAAAAGTGGAGAAAAAAGGAGGTCTATTGCTAATCACATGAGTACGAATTATAGAAAAACACATGTTAAGGTGCATAGTACTACGTTCGCTAAATATAATAATGAAGTGAGTTCTCTATTACAACTAGTTGGTGGAGAGAGATTTGACTTGAAATTTAAAAAAAAAATCACGATTCTAATTGAAGTCCATTCTACTCGTAATTTGATTTGGAAAATATTAAGGCCCAATTTAATATTTTGTCTGAATTTTTTTATTTTATTTTGGTCAGATTGTTGTGCATAGCACGAGTTGCTACTATTAACAATTTTAGTACTTATATCTTTAACGTTCTTGCTAATACAGATGTAAGCCTAAATACATATCAAGTTTTAATTCAATGATCATTTAATGATATATATCTAGAGTTTCCTCAATTTCTTGTGGTTATCTTTGTTACGGATGCATAAGCCTATCTAGAAGAACACAATTAACCAATTCGTCAGTCAGAGCAATGTTTAAACCCTTTCATGTAACGATATCTCGTAGTTGTTCATTCACTACAACATTGAATCTATATGTCTGTCCGTCAATTGCCCCTGTGGAGTCCTTCAATCCTGGTATCATTTCAACTAGGCTTCAATCCATGTCGTTCCTCAATCTCCCTGGTACTGCAAAAGCAACAAAAAATTAGATCTCTCCAGCCGGTATTTAGTAGGAAAACACTTTGATGCTTAAGTCAGTAGGTGAACCAAAAAGCCAAGAGGATATGTTGTAGAAGGGATAGAGAATGTGTCCCGCACTTTTTATTCGAGAGTACCTTTTATACTTGAGCCTGACTTGACCACCAAACTAGGGTTCCTGTGTGGAGAACGCTCTCTAATGACGTCAAAAATAATCGTCTCCGCTGTGACATTAGTCGTGACGTATCAAGCTTTAGCTCGGACGCCACGTATTGCAGTTAAGACACTCTGATGCAAGGTGGACATGGACTCCATCCATGCGACATAAGTCAGCTTGTTGGACTATGACTTGGCCCAACCCAAACAACAAGCGCCCATAAGTTGGGCTAGTTGCTCAATGTCTCGTGGGCCTCGTTGGTCTTTTGTTCGGCCCATAAAGCTCCTAAGTTGTTGGGCTTGGTTAGTTGTCCAACCTCATACTTGATTATAGTCTGGCCCATTCCTTGATGATGATTAAGCTCACTACAATAGTCTCTCAACTCCTTGTCACCTTGTTTTCTATGCTCACTTTTTCAAATTAGCACCTCTTGCTCTTCTCCATTCCCAACTCTATAAATAAGAAGGAGTTCTTAAGACCCGAACTTTACCTGAATTTTTAAAAGAACTCTAGAGATTCGAAGAGCTCCTACTTCCTTGCTTGCTAGACAATCTCTAGCCTAACTTTGGATCTTCATTCAGTTTCAGCGCGTCACTTGATCTCCTAAGACTTTGGATCTTCATTTAGTTTCCTGGCATCACCTGATCTTCTTCATCTTCGTAAGTTTTTCTCTCAATTCTGCCATCTGGACATTGATTCTCTTCGTATGAAAGTTTTCTCTAGTTTCTAACCTATTTTAATTAATGTTTCGAGAAATCGAGATATTATGATTTTCTCATGCTCTCTTCATAGCTTGAGTAAATAATTGTTGGATGTTAAATAGATAAAATATATCTGTTCAATTTGCAAGTAAACTTTTGCCGTAATTTGAATATATAAATTTTTCTATTATAAATTAAACAGATAATTTAGTCTGTTATAAATTGAATCGATAATATTATCTCTTTTGTTTTGTATCATTGAAGAAAATATTGCCCAAAAATATTTCCTATCATCGAGGTGGCAAATAAAAATAATTGGTGGTGGTCGGAAGTGCTGACGAGGGTGACATGGTGGGGGAAGATTTAGTAAATAACTTATGTATTATGAAAGAACATAGTAATGAGTAATAAAGAAAATTCAATCCATAAAATAATCCCTTGCAAAATTAGAGTACCTTAAACTGAAGATTTTTTAATGTATAATTCTAAACCTTAGAAAAAGATTTAGTAAATAAATTATGTATTATGAAATAACATAGTAATGAGTAATAAAGAAAATTTAATCCATAAAATAATCCCTTAGAGTACCTTAAAGTGAAGATTTTTTAATGTATAATTATAAACATTAGAAACAGTTAGCCTATACAAATAGGCCAATGAATTTTTTGTCTTTCTTGTTTTTTGGTAGGTGATCTAATTTATGTCATGAATGTAAAACGCATTCAGATTTGTTTGAAATTCAAAGTTGTCTGCAAAAAGTGCTCTCTTAAATTAACAATAAAAGTACAAGAACTATTCATATACATGCATAGATATATAAAGGCGCATCGTACTAAAGTTTTAATTTTTTGTTTAACTGAAATATTCGGTTAGCTTGAGACAAAGTTAAATTAAAGTTTGGGAGAATCTCCACCTAAATTACCAACTAATTTTCGGGATCTTGGGTGAAAACGATTGGACAAACCCCCTAGTGGCTCGAAGAACAGGATATCCAGGGGCAAAACCAGAATTGGAACCCAAATTTTTATTTTTTTTGGAGAGAGGATTAATAGAAATAGAAATAGAAAAATGGATAACATTGAATATTCGGTGGATGGTGCACATTAAGAACACGACGAAGACTGTTTGTTAATCTATCACCTAATTCTTTGTTTTGTTTTTTTTATTTGCTTTCTCTTGTTGTTTGTTAATTATTATAAAATAAACAAAACTAAGGGACGTTGCGTGTAATTAAGCAAAACGTAATAAGGGCTTCGCGGGAAAGTCCCGTAGATTCCCTAACACTATGTTTGGGCAATGGGAAAGAAAGCTAGAAGGAAGGAAAACAAGTTGGGGGTTTGCATTATATTCAAATGCCTATAAGAAATAAAATAATGAATTATGACGAAAATTTTATTTTTATTTCACCGAGATTTGTATTTTTATTTTTATAGGGGGTTTGGATTATCGCGCATAAAAATAGCTCTTGTTTCTCCGAGATTTGTACTTTTATTTCACATAATTGTATTCGCTATTTAACTGTTAGGTCAATTAATAAATTATGACTAAATTATCCTCAGAATTTATTTGAATTTAGCACTCACTAATTTTGTCCAAACATATAATCATGTTGTAACCTGGAAAGCTAGCTGCTGGCATTTTTTTTGCTCTAACTTTCTATTTTTCGTGAATTATTTAGTACAGAAATTTGGGTAGAAAACTAAATTGCTTTCACATTGTAACAAATTTGTTTATTTCATAGTATACGTGTATGAGTATAAATCTTTGTATTTTTTATTTATATTTATGTTTAAGTGTCATAATTATGCACAAATATTTTTCTCAAAAACAAAAATATAAAGACATTTCACAAAGACTTTATCAATATATTTACTACTTGCGAAATTTAGAAGACAATTACCCCTATTAAAGATATTAAAAAAATTTAGCTAATAATTATGGTGAAACTCGCGTTGGGAGAGTTGAAAAAATAATAGTAAAGAAGTACATAGTATGAGGTTCTAGATGATTGAATTTGGTATTCCGTAAATTTTAAAATGATTTTGTCATGATTTGCTAGTTGACATACCGGTCAATTGACAAATATGACTAAGTAAAATGAAAATGCAAATTTCAAAACGGGGCGAGTTATTTCTTACACGTGAAGGGCATTTAAATATAGTTCAAAACTCGAAGGGTTTTAATAAAATTTATCCTAACAAATATGAGAGAGATTAGAAGAAAGTTGTAGAGAAGTTTAAAATTTTCCCTTCCCTTCTTTCTACTATTTCAAAAAAAAAAAAAATCATAAATTTTCCAATCTTTTTAAATAATTTATTCATGACAAGTCAAGAGATGGTTGACCCGACAAACTCCGTGCCTTTTCTACTTAATGCTCTTGTTGTACCACCACGTCTCCTGGTCCCGGTAGAGCAGAGAATAATATATTTTTTGCCTTTCATCAGGAAATAATTTAACATTTTTTCCAATAAATAAGTTGATAGAGTCAACAGTTTGACTAGTATGCCCCAATTGCCACGCCGACTCCCATCCCAATCAACTGACTCAATGATCCCGTTTCAAAAAATTTATGTCATGAAAAGTATTACTTATATCCCGGGGCAGAACAGTACTACTTTATTATTTTCCAATTTGGCTGTCTCATCTAGAAACAGAAAAGAAAAATCATAGTTGAACATTTGACTTGGTCAACAAACGTGATAGCCCCTATTTCCCTCAATCTGACCATAGCTTTCTCCTAGCCATGATAAATTCTCCATTGATATTCCAAGATCACAAGTACTAGAGCAACTTTTGAGCTCCACCCATTACTAATTCTGCAATTGGAAACCTGAATCAAATTGTGATCTGACAATGGGTTCAGGGAGAAACCTCCTCTTGCTTGCCCACATTGTGCTAAATATTGTTGGTCTCGCCATTTCCCAGCGTAATTTCCTTTACTACAACTGTTCTGCGGGATCTGGTAACTACACACCTAATAGTATGTATCAGACAAACCTCAACGCCCTCCTTTCCTCTCTTTCCTCCAACACCGATAGGTACGGCTTCCGCAGTTCCTCCTTGGGCGAAAATCCCGACAGTGTCAACGCGATTGTGCTTTGCAGAGGAGACGCTGACCTCAACACTTGCCGTGAATGTATCAATAACTCCACTCGTAAGCTGACACAAAATTGTCCTATTAGCAAGAAGGCCTTCGGATTGTACGACTTTTGTATGTTACGGTACTCGAACGAGTCCATTAATGGCACAGTATTAACTTCTCCTAAGTTTTATTTGTGGAACCCCCAAGACACATCGAGCGTGGATCAATTTAATCAGGTGCTGAGAACCTTGTTGGACAACCTTACTAGCCAAGCGGCGTCTGGTGTCCTCCGGAAGTTTGCGACAGGAACCGTGACCGGTCCGGATTTCCAATCTATACACGGACTTATGCAGTGCACGCCCGATTTGTCGGAACAGGATTGTACCGATTGCCTTCAGCGGATTATGGCTGATATACCGGCTTGTTGTGATGGGAAGAGAGGAGGGAGGGTTATTACGCCCAGCTGTAATCTTAGGTTTGAGCAGTACCGTTTTTTTAATAGCATTCCGGCTGATGCACCACCTCCAGGTATAGCATATCTTCCTCCGGCTGATGCACCACCCCCAGTTATAGCATATCTTCCTCCTTCGGATCATGGTTTTAAATTCTAGATTTCATCATGTTTAGAGTGGTTTAACTAGAACCAATTTCTTGTTTTTTTATCAGGAAAAGATGACAATACAACTCAAACTGTCATTATTGTTGTTGTTTCGTCCGTCAGTGGTGTGATAGCACTCGTTGTTTGCTTCTTTATATTTTTAAGGAAGAAGAAGCAGAGGAAGTCAAAGCGTACTGTCAAAAGTAAGTCTAAAATTGTTTCGTCATGCCCTTATATCATCGTATAATTAGCTGCAGTAAAAGGTTTAGTTTCTATAAGCGTACTATGCGGTGTTTTGCTAACCTTATGACATTTGATATAGGACGAAAGTCTCCAAAGTGTTACTTGAATATCCTTCTTAATTATTTTCCGATTGTGAAGTTCAGATTTTGAAGTTGAGGATGGAATCAGCACTGTGGAATCCCTGCAGTACGACTTTGATACTATTGAAGTTGCAACAGATAACTTTTCTGATGCCAATAAGCTTGGACAAGGTGGATTCGGTGCAGTTTACAAGGTAATTGAACATTAACTTATAAAGCACGACTCGTTTAAGTTGTTGCGGTAATCATTTTGGACATATCGGGAACACACGGTGGACATGTGAATGCGTATGGGACATGTTCATATCACCATTAATTTAGAATTGCAGTATCACTTGTCTGTATCCATAGTGGCACTTTACAGTAGTTGTGTCTCTATCTGTGCTTCTTGAACATTCACATATAAGGAGGATATGTGAAATTTCTTCACATGTTGAATATTGTGTTGTGTTGTGTTGTACTTTCAGGGTAAACTTCAAAATGGACAAGAAATAGCTGTGAAGAGACTATCTAAGAATTCAGGACAAGGAGAATTAGAATTTAAGAATGAGGCTACGCTAGTGGCCAGACTTCAACACAGAAATTTGGTTAGGCTCCTTGGTTTTTGCTTGGAAGGCACAGAAAGGCTTCTCATCTATGAGTTTGTCACCAACTCTAGCCTAGATCACTTCATATTCGGTATTGTTGCTATAACCTTCATATAAATATTAAGCATATACCATCACTTTCAGACACCCAAAAAATATACTTAGGTTAATTTTTAAACTCGTTTTCTATAGAAAACAAGGGTAAATGTCTTTTTGCACAACATATAACAAGCATATTTTATCATTATGTTGATGCACAATAACATAAAGATCTTAGTTTATAATTAAGTTGATGCACATGCAATCTGATCGTGCATCGTCCTTCTTCCATCCTGATTGTTTGTCTTTTTAGGAAGTCGTCAAAAGACAATTGCATTGAAAGACTCATGTAGCTTTTGTCCATAAAGTTTTCAAAACATCTAATACAAAATAAATAGAAAGATATACACGATTCTTTGATATGTGCAGATCAATAGAAATAGACAAACAAATGATGATGGAGGGATTGACAAAAAAAAATTCATTTATGTTGTTCTTTTTACATTTTTATCTCATATAATGATTATACCATGTGAATAAAAAACTTGTAGATCCTGTAAAGCGTGCACATTTGGATTGGGAGAGGCGCTACAAGATTATAGGAGGCGTTGCTCGAGGACTTGTATATCTTCACGAAGATTCACGACTTAGGATCATTCATCGCGATCTCAAAGCTAGCAACGTTTTGTTAGATGCAGATATGACTCCCAAGATATCTGATTTTGGCATGGCAAGATTATTCGTGCTTGATGAAACTCAAGGGAGTACAAGTAGAATCGTGGGGACCTAGTAAGTTTAACGATCGATTGTTTGCTACATCTCTTACTATTCATTTCCAAGTTGTTTAGGTGCTTTCACTGATAAAGTTTTGTAAAATCCCATTTAACAAATTGACCCAATTTCCTTTTAATAAGGTCATAAATTTTAAGAAGACAAATTAGGTTCTTTGGTGAACTCTTGAACATGTTAATCTTTTACTGACACTAATGCGTTACTCATCGCAGTGGATATATGGCTCCGGAATATGCAATGCACGGTCAATTCTCTGTCAAGTCAGATGTTTTTAGCTTTGGGGTATTAGTACTAGAAATCGTAAGTGGTCAGAAGAATAATTGCTTCCGCAATGGGGAGAATGTAGAGGATCTTTTAAGCTATGTAAGTATGAATACGCTTGACCAATTGCTAGTTCCATTATACAAGTGAGGAAGTCGTGTATATCGTACAAGGGACATTTGGTTGTGTTATTGGAAACGAAATTAGTTTTGAAATGACAAAATATATAAAAAGAATTGTCCTTAGTCAACTTTGACCTGACATTTTGGTTTTTGACTTTTTTTTAAAATTTTATTTTCGTTTTTAGTAATTTTTTTAGAGTTTTTTTCAAATATCTTCACTATCTAGAGCTCCACTAGATTTATTTAAAAAGTATAAAAAATTTGAAAAAATTCTAAAAAAATTGACTAAAGACTGACAAATTTCAAAATAGTCAAAAATATATAGAAAGGAATTCTTTATAGAATAAAACCGAAAAGAGCCTATTCATCATTAATTTCATTGCTAGCTTTCCTTTCTTTATATTTTTTCAATAAGATTTCTTTTGCTCCATCAATTCTTTATTTTGCTAAATATATTCTCATTTCATATTTTTCCATGCACTGTCTGTCACTCTTTTTTTTATCAGAGTCAGATACTTGCCAGTTTAATCGAGAATTGCACCCCATGCATTTTGATATTCTTTGGTCCCTTGTCAAATCCAATTCGATTGTCCATGTTGTTTATATTGTAGATTTTGCTGAAATATTTAAAGATGATTTAAAACTGCACCACTGTAAACCTTGTGCCCACTTGTAGCTTTGGCACTTATAGACTGTTGAAATTTGTGTCATTTTTTAGAATCGTCAAAAACTATAAAATACTATGCTAAAATATTGCAGGCTTGGAAAAGTTGGAGGGAAGGATCGGGTTCAAACCTCATAGATCCCACATTGAGGGCTAATTCTGGTTCTATGCGCGAAATGATGAGATGTATCCACATTGGGCTGCTATGTGTTCAGGAAAATGTAGCTGATAGACCTACCATGGCTTCAGTTGTTCTCATGCTCAATAGTTTCTCTCTCACTCTTTCCATGCCTAGCGAACCAGCTTTTTTTATGCACAGTAGCATTGACCCAGAATTGCCATTGCTCCACGAGCACAACTCTGGGGTTTCTGAGTCCAGTCATTCAAAAAGTAAATCCCATGTCATGTCCATAAATGAAGCCTCGATTACTGAGTTATATCCTCGTTAATTTTGAGGATGAAAGATCGATCGAGAACTGTATTTGTATCATTTTTCTTGTTCAGTATCGATTTTCAGTCTTGTTTTCTTTAGTGAGGTACAGGTTTAGCTCTATGATACTGGACTGGTGACTAATCAGTCAACTATGAATTGGGTATGTTCATATATATATTTTTTGAAAATAGATTCTGGAATAAAATATGTAGGTAAATTGATTTGAAAATAGATTCTGGAATAAAATAGCCTCTTTATCCGAATAAAATGGAACTTCATTTAAAGAGTTTTTGGCATAATGTTCTTGAGATTGATTTGAAGTTGCAACTGTCGGAAGGAATTGGTTCTATAAGGGCGTGTTTGGCTCCACACTTAAATCTAGAACGAACGCAGATTCTGAGGGTAATGGAAGACTTATGGTTATGCTGTTGAGCATAAAAACAATAGAAAAGATTGTTGGTCTCTCAATTACATTTTCTTGTACACATAGTAGGCTTGAAAATTTGAAAATGATCGTCTTTAAATTTACAATTACATTGATTAATTTTCAAAAATCACTCTTAGTTAAATAATTATAAAATAATTAGTTACTTCCAAATTGACTTTATCTGATTATACATGAACCTAGTAAATAAGAAATTAACCAATCACGCGTAACATATATATGTGAGAAAACTCCAACTCGCCGAGGAACGAAGTGACGGAAATTCATTAGACTTTACTTCCTCTGTTGTATATATGACTTCTCTTTTTTTGTGGAATGTCCAAAAATTATTATCCGTTTAGCAATAAGTGAACAAAAATGTTTGTAACTTTCTCAAATTGGGTATTACTTGACAACCCTGAAGCAATTCGCATTAATAATCTGTGTGGGGTTACTAAGATTTGCCAATCTAATTAATTCGATACGACTCCAATATTCGAATAGAAGATGTTGCATGCGCAAGGAACGTCTAGTTTGTGTCACCCGGACGTTATCAACTGGAAGGTACTCCAATGCTCAAGTTAGGACACGTAGATAAGCACAAAAGTAATTGTGCTTGTAATTAATTGCGTAAATTTTTTCATCTTTAAATTCCTTATATATAAGCCATCATGTACCTCCAATGTTGATAATAAGATAATCCTAGTATTCCCTCCTGATTTTCAGAATTCCATTATGAATCCTTCTATAACTTCTTACTTGTCAAACGTAATTATTACCTTAAGTTTAGAGTTTTTCATACCGGGATTCCTTTTGTAATCTATCATTTTTCATTTCAGGCTATTTCCATAAGCTCTAGATTTGCATATGATCTTCTACACAGTGGGTTGAAACTCGACCCGGCCATGGCAGACGTTACCGACCTAGCCCACGATTTGGTATTTGACAGGCCTTTCGTACTCTATATGTCCAAGCCAACTGTTGTCTCAGCCCGCCTAGCCAAGTGGCCCGGTCGTCGGGTAATTTTGCCAATACAACCTACTACAATAGTCCCTCAACTAAGCGTCAACTTGGCTGATGATTTATTGACAAGACCGACTGAACCGATAAAGCTACCATCTTCTAACACTTATGCCACTCGTCGATGTCAGATTGGTTGGTAGTCAAGTCAACAATTGATTTCGAAAGCATCGGTTCAGGCACATTAACCCCCTTCTACAAGGCGTGTGCCGCTAATAGGTCAATTTGTCTACCGCCTCATTTTACTATTACAATAATCCTTAAACATGATACTATAAAAGTAAATATATAACATGTTAGTTTTTGTAAACCTGTCATTGAAAAAACTAGAATAAGTAATGATGTCAGTCTACAAAAAAAATTGTCACTACTACTACAATAGTTCTTAAATATGACACTACAAAAGTAAATAATATGTTCGTTTTTACAAACCTATCATTGAAAAAATTGCAATAAGTATTGATGTCAGTCTACAAAAAAAATTGTCATAACTACTACAGTAGTGCTTAAATATCACACTATAAAAGTAAATAACATATCAGTTTTTAAAAATATGTCATTGAACAAATTAGAATAAATATTGATGTAAATATAAAAAACAACTATCATGTAATATTTTTATTATGTCGCTTTTCAAATTAGTGACATAACTAATCCCCCTTTATAATATCAGTTTTGATTAAAACTAACATTGAAACAATAAAAAAAATACTAAACACATATGTTATATATTAGATATTGTAAATATTTCATGAATGTTATGTTTGGAATAGTGGTCAGAGAGGATGCGCGTAAGTGTTTGTTTGGTGAAAGGTCAGATGTTCGAAACTTGAAAATGGAAGATCATGGTGTTATGTTTAATAATGTTTTGTGGCTGTCATATTTGTAGTTAACGATTGATAATTGTAATCTGTCATCTTATACTTTTTAATAATACTTATAAAGTGTTATCTGCATAGATATGAATGACAGTTACAAACTATCATAAAAAATTTTAAACTTTTAATGTCAACTCCATAGTCTTTCACGTTTAATGACAGTTTTCATCTGTCATCTTTAACGATTATTGTAGTAAGGTTTCGTTTCTCTATATATACATCATTGAGAGGAGACCGGTCGGTTCAGGCGCATTAACTCCCTTCTACGAGGTGCGTGCCATGCGGCACACGTTGATAGGTCAATTTGTCTATCGCCTCATTTTCATACATGCCATTTTGTTTCTCTATATATACATCATTGAAGGAGACAACGGATCAAACGCTTCACCCATTTCTTTTGAAACTTCCTCTAGCAACCACTGATTGTTTCTTACTCGGCCAAGTAACCAAATTTCTCCGTAAGGAGAGTACAGTAGTTAGAAGTAGAACGGCTATCATCCATAGAATCAACCTAGTCGACGCTAGATTAGACAACATATAGATTCACACCCGCCCTCAAACTTAGGATGCGATGACAAAGAGAATCGTGAATTTACCAAATACAAAATGAAACCAAGGTTGTCGGAGTTTAGAAAATGAGATCTTATTAGGGAATCACCAAGTCTTATGTTTTGACCATTAGACAAACCTTCTGAGTTGAACTCACAATGATCTCACATGACTGTTCGACTATTTGGGTTGTAGATACGGTGTAATTGATTTTTTTTTTGCTTTTTCTTTTTTTTGAAAATGAAAAGATAGTATAGTCTTTTGGCTAGATTAGCCGTTCCGACTAGGAAATGGTACGACCTTTTTGGTAATCTGATCAAGGAATTCCTCTTCTTGCAAACACGATTTACGGTAAATCTTCCATCCTTACTTTTTTTTTTTGCATTAGTCTCATGATTTCGTCCCCCTTTTTGGTGATTTTTTCAAGTTTAGGGTCCGCGGTCACTATTCCCTCATGAACAGTACAAACATAACCATCCCATCCACCCACTTTTTCAGTGACCATGTCCCATCATGGGTTTCTAATTAAGTTTCCGATCAGCAGTTGGCGACTGCTTCGGTGACTAGTCTTCTTGTCGATGCTTCATAACTAAAAATCACTCGTGCACCTTTTGAGCTCCGAATGCTCAAGATGTATGCCAAACGGATACCAAGCCTAGCTCATTACCGAACTGTCAACGAAACTCTTCAGAGAACAGTACAACGTGTCAGTCGTTGTAGAGCTCATACTCGACTCTCCAGGCACGAGGCCCCATCCTCAACCGAACCAAATCCATATACCGATCATGGCCATAATTGAGGGGGTGTTTGCTTCCAATTGCACCCCTTCCTTCACCGAGCCTTCTCAAAGCCCGGCCTTACCACCTCCTAGGTGACCATAAAATTTTTTAGGATAGTGACGAGTGGAGCTCAGATGATTGAGCATTACCACCTCAGTTTTGACTTCTACAACTTATTCGGCTACTACTTTGTTAGCTGAAACAAGACTTCAACGAAATATCATCGAGTAAGTAGGCCGAGGTACAGTTCCCTCGTTATGGGCCTTCATAACTTCGATAAATACTATGGGGACATGCTGGTTGTATAAAGAAATTTTGAGTTCGGCCTAGCTAAAGAGAAGGGCGTGTTATGTCACTGTTGAAGCCTTCCCTTTTGAATTTTATCTACTACATACTTTTGTGTCGGTATCGACTTGGCCTTATTTGATTTTGCAAATCCAAACCAAGTCCCGGAGCTAAAAATTGAATCCGATCTTTCAAAATTTGCTGTTGTGTACCAAATTTTGAAGGAGAATTGTTCGGCTCTAGGTCTGCCTGATTACCTCTTGGATTATTCTCACACTCTACAGCTCCATTTGACATGAGTGATTAGTAATAGTTACTCCAAACCGTGGAGGATTCAATCGTATTTTACCTGAACATCCAGCCCCTATCTCACCGACCAGACTATGGAAATGGAATAGCTTATAAACTTTGGGAGAGCCCCAAAGAATTTCTGAACCTCTCTGGATCCTCCAACGATGCATCCAAAACATCCTCATCTGTGCAGACGTCATCTGAAGATCCACTATGCCAACTCGCTCATCCAACAAAGAAGGCCCATGTAAAGGAACAGCTACCTGAGCGTGTCCAAAATTACTCTCTCTCTCTCTCTCTCTCTCTCTCTCTCTCTCTCTCTCTCTCTCCTTTTCAATCGTCATATCTATTGGGGCTGATGTTCAATCGTCTAAAGCCCCTCAACCATGGAAACTGTAACGCTCTGATTTCTCATAAACGTTAAATAAATTCTTTAACAACAAAAGACTACTTTTTCATTAAACAAAATAAGTTTCGATTACATATCCGAAAATATAAATACAAAAATATAACATTTAAAAAATAAGAGCTTGAGATAAATCTAAGTAAACCATAAGGCTATGACATCCTCTTTGAAAGTACCGTCCTTGGTCTATGGGTAAGCGAGCTTCACAACGTCATTTTCGACACCTAGTATGAAAGGTCAGGGGCAAAGAAATTATACCATATGAGCGATTGACGCTCAGCAAATAAAACATACCCTTAATACTAATTTTATGCAATAGATCATATGATGCATGATCATGATAATAGTATGAACAATTAATCAAGGGTTATAAACAAAATAATCAAATTAGAGTGCGACATAAACAGGGTAAGCGAAAGCATTAAACAAGTAAATGCGGTAAATAAATAAAATGCTAACAATATGTCCTCTAATCAAACCATATGACTTATTTCTAAGTTCTAACACACATGTCTGACCAATGTCCATAAGTGTCTAAAACCATTCAAAATCTAAAGTTCGGGTTGACACAAGCGTTGTTCATCATCACAATTTCCATTTCCAAAGTAGTGTCGTGATTTCTCAACCAATATGATCCTAACCCCTACGTTGACCTCGTATTCGACGCTAGTGTACCCAAACATCGGCTCCCGTATTCCAAGTTCTCAATCATTATGCTCCCAGCATTATGTCTCCCATATATCGTGCATTGACCAGAAAATATCGAACTCCTCTCCTTCACTATGTTTTGTTTTAGAAAAGGCACGACACGGCTTATGAACATAACCGGCTCACAATATAATTTGGCTTAATACATGAGATGTGATCGACTCGGCTCCAAGACACAATCTGGTGGTAATAAACGTAGTTCGGCTAAATTCATATCACGGCTAAAGACATCCTAACACAATCTCCCCATGTAGTAATATCATGTTTCATAAGGCACATCTTAGTGATTTTCTAAAAGTCTCGTATATCGTCAAAAGCTCGTGAGTGATCATGCTCAAAGTAACTCAATGTGCACTTAGACCTCGTTACTACGTTGAAAGATATGATTCGAAAAGTACTGGAGGATATCGAGACGGTACAAAGATATCATGCTTCATGATGAAAATTGAATGTATAAATCATATAAGTATAACTGCAATTATAAATGTGATTGTGAAAAGAAACGTAGTATAGGTTGTAATGCATAAGCATGAGTCATTCAGTTGTAATCATCCGGTTGTAATATGAGTGTACATGATTATAGAAATACAGAAGTTCAAGCCATACGGTCTGCTCGGCTTAGGGTTGGTCATCTCGGCCAACTGGTCTACTCAGCCAACTAGTCTGGTCTGCTCGCCCTACTGATGTGATCAGCCAAACTAGTATGCTCTGCTCGACCAACTGATCTGGTCAGCCTACTGTCATCTTAGTGAGGTTATCTGGCCTAATGTGTTCTATTCGACCTGGAGTGTTCTATTCGATTATGTGCTCAGCTCAACATGATCACTGTTGGCCTAGCTTAGGGTTCGTTTATGAAGCTCCATGAAGTTAAATACATATCAATGGCACAAATTTAAGATTCGGGAGTGTTCTATTTATCTTGGAATCAAAAGGAAGGAGCCTGAATTGAATGAATATGGCTTGAATTTGGATGGTAAAATCTCTCTCTCTCTCTCTCTCTCTCTCTCT
>JABCMJ010059883.1:0-11169 GCA_014822125.1 Arbutus unedo
AAGTACATTCCAACTTTGGGAGTAGAAATTATCATTGAGGACGTCTATCATTAGGAATTAGGTTTACAGGTCAAACCAAAAAAATAAACAGCTTGTCTTGATTGAAAGAAAATTTTTGAGACAAATACACGAACAAAATTCTTATTTCACTTAATTGCACACTCAGAAAAGAAAAGATTGGATATTATATTTCCACTATTACAACAACGATTGTAGGTCATTATACTATACAAACAAGAAATACAAAAAGCCAAAGATTAAAACACAAAAAAGAAAAAGGGAATGAAGCAGGCACTTTTCAGTACAGTCCCACAGAAAGCCATATAAATACTAAAGTACATAGACTGCTTCAATTCTTCCTCTGTTTGACCTGCTCCAAACTGTACATGCTAAATTATACAAAATCCTGTACTAAACCAAGATTTTTAGGATTCGGGGCTATAGTCCAGCCCTGTAGTACACCCTGTAGTACAGGCAAAACAATATCGTTTTGTCTGCAAATTGTTACCAAAACATTATCTTTTCAAAGTACACCATTTTGACCCTATGCATTTTGATAACAATTCACGAGCAAAACGACATCGTTTTATTTGCACTAAAGGGCTGTAGTGCGGGCTGCGCTAACGCCCCGGATCCAGATTTTCCAGGGGTGCAGACATCAATAGTGCTAACCTCGTATGCTACCAAAATTTTGAAATCAATAGCTACTACTATTTAGTATGTTATGCATCAAAATTCAAAAAGATTCACTTTCAATGATCAATTCTGCAGCTGCACCCATTGTTCCAATCCCACTAATGCCAAGCAAGGCCAGAGCCAGTTCTTCCTCATTCCACTGGCGCAACCCTTTGCTCACCCTCTTCAACACGTCCACATCCACTTCCAACATCCACATTGGTGCACACCCTGCCATCAAGCTAACAAACCCCGACACATATGCCCGCCAAGTGCCGCTATCGCAACCGAGAGATATTTTCCCATCGAGCACACTCGCTAGGAATTCCAAGTGAGCCCCAAGAACGTTCCTCCGCCTCTTAGATGCTGGCGATGACGAGTCCACTCCCCAAGCAAACGTACCTGAAAGCACTGCAAAGTAAGCCAGAGCACACCCGCTTAGCATAGGGACCATCCCACCAGATTGCGGCCCATCGATGTCCGACTTTTGAACTGATATGAACCAAGAAGGCAAAGTTTCCTTGATTAATGCTTGAACCAAGTTCAATCCGCCGGTTATCCAAACTAATGAAGCTCCCAGGGTTGCTGCGAGCTTGACACGCGCCATGGCTGTAGCAAGAGAAACCTGGCCATACCTCATCACATTCTTGGTCTTCTTAGAAGGCCCCATTTTCTCTCTACAACCAAAATTAGCAATATCTTTAACAGAGCTCATTAGGAGGCAAACAATTTCCTCTGACATGAACATGACGTTTCTGACAGCCCGGTGGACACGTAGGTAGAGTATCCCAGGGGCCACAGGAGAAATCCCGCCAGAGAGATGGAAACCAAATCCATGGCCAAGAAGGGCACCCACAGCACCATTACTAGAGGCGAGAGTGGGCGATAGCCCGAGAGTGCAGGTGAAGCATCGTCTTAGGAGCTGGTCTACTGCATCACTGTTGTGATGAAAGACGGTGCGAGAAGCAGAGAAGATAAGGAAGTCACTCCAACGCTTTACTTTCTGGGCCCATAAGGAGGCTATAATGGGCAAACATGGCCAAGGGCAACCGGCTGCAAGGTTGTCCAAAGCTGGGCCAATCAGAAATAGCAACCTTTCACTGGCCCTGTCTAATTTATAGGTTATTGTGAGGCTTATAAGGGCAGCCAAGGGTAAAGGCAGCGTAGCTGGAGAGCTTCCTCCTGCAACCAAGCAAGTTTTAGTTAATTTCAACTAATATCACGGCAATTTAAGTCAGAAGCAGCATATGTATATGTCCAGTTCTTGTGTGAACATAATATCCGTTATAGTTTTCAGAAGCAATTTTGCATAATATCCATTATAATCTTCACATCTTGCTCATTTTTTTAGCCGAGTGATTTTGCAAGAAGATGAAAATATTGGTTTCAATGTTTCTATGAACAACCAAGTTATTTTGTGAAAAAAAATCCTAGAAAACGAGCTTCAAAATCTGTCTAGAAAATGAGTTTTCTGAATGGTCTGAAAACATAATTTTGTAAAAGAAACCAAACAGGACCAGTATCTCTAAACAGTTCATCTGAAAAGACCTGTTTCCATTTTATTTGATCCACACAAATTTTGCATATTCAGGGTGTCAATAACACAGCAGATACTATGAGAAGATACCTGCAACGAGACTCGGAACATCAACACCAATGCCGGCTAAGATTTTCTTTATCTGTTGCTCAACAATCGCTAAATTTGCACCAGGGCTTGGCCAATCAGTACCATTCATAGAAGCAGGCTTCCAAATACCCCGAGTTACTTCAGCAGAAAAGTAACTTACAATGGTAGCCATGGATGCAGGAAGAAAATCAGCAAGATCTTTGAGACCTGAAATAGAGACATGCAAGAAGGTATTGAGAAACAGTTAAAACACCAGTGAGTAACCAGTAGAAGTTGAAACGGTCAATTCAAATAGTAGTCCATCGGAAATGTATACTTAACAACACAAACTCACAGCAATCATATCAGCCAGCTAGCCTGAGGATTACCCGTCAACCAGAAAGAGGGGGCGGCAGAGGACAAATGATACACTCATAGTAATCTACCTTAGAAATTAAAGGCCATACTCGCCTTGCTTATAGATTGAACAAATACCATACATCTCGTTGGGATATCACAAAAACAGATTATAATATCTTGTGTTCGTTACAATTTGCTCTCTTCCTAGTGAAGGCATTTTAAAACCCACCTCCTAAATAAGTAGGGAGAACATTAGCATGGTCCTATGACCTATTAACTTCATCGACAGTCGTAAAATGATCCCTTCAAAACAAAAAGTGTCATGCAGTCAAGTTAATTCACCTTATGCAGTATCAGCAGATTCGCTGACTGTTTGTTAAAGCAATATGTTTAAGGAAACCTAAGAAAAAAATACCTTTAAGACAGAATAACTTCAAATATCAAAGTTTAAAAAACACACTCAACACATATATATATATACATATACATATACACATGTATACGTATACATATACATATGTATATTTGTCAAGCTTGAAAAGATTACATTGAAGAAAAGATTTTTCTTCAAAGCCATTAATACGACCTCCACCACAAGAGAGTTAAGTTTCACTGTTGTGCTAGCAGAAATTGTGAAACCACGCAGGCAATCTTAAGCAGGTTGGACTAACCTGTTGCAAGTTCACGAGGAGACAACCTCCCATGGGCACATGCAGTCAAAGCAGCATCAAGCACAAAGGGAACAGCTTCCATAATGTCCCAAGCAGGTAATTTAAGTCGACGAGAGGCATCTTCCAATGCAGACCCCGATGAATTACTGCTACCAGAAGTTGTAGGAGTCTGGGGTTGACCACCTCTATTTACTTTTCTGAACATCATGTTCAAAAGCCCATCCACGATCTGATAAACAGAACTCCCATGTATGAGACCAGGCAGGGTTGAAGTTATGCATTCTTGATGCTGCCTGTACCAGCGCTTTAACTTAGGAAAGGATTCCATGAATATGGGTTCTGATGGTGGACTTAGAAACTTGGAAAGCCTCTTGCTTTTAAGTTGATCCTTAGGGGTGATTGTGTAAGATGCTAGCTGAGAGTTGCGCACTAATAAGAGGTATTCTGGAGTGAGTTTGGACCCCATGGGTGCCACATCTCCTGTAACGTGTTCTAGAGGAGGACGATCAAACCGCCATAGATTCAGTAGAAGAGTGAAAGCATTGGAGAACACAACGTGGGAAGATATTTCTTCCCCTGTCGCAAGAGTCCATGATACCTTGGGTGCACATGATCCAAAGACCTCACAGATGGGCATCAATTTACCCGCCAGTAGGGGAACCTGGAAGGCAATAGATAACATCAAATCAATGCCAAAAAGAAGATCTTGAGAGTTCCCATTATGTACAGAATCTCTCTCTCTCTCTCTCTCTCTCTCTCTTACACACACACACACACACACACACACACACACACACACACACATCGCCTT
The DNA here is from genome assembly GCA_014822125.1 of Arbutus unedo. NCBI lineage: Eukaryota > Viridiplantae > Streptophyta > Magnoliopsida > Ericales > Ericaceae > Arbutus > Arbutus unedo. The sequence goes on from JABCMJ010059883.1 coordinate 4,124, forward strand.
TATTGTCAGCCCCATACTGTTTCTTTTTCTTTCCTAAATCTCAGAAAAGTATATTGCCTTCAATGGGATGCACTATGCCACATCTATATATGCACACATCATGAGATAATGTGAAGAGCTTTTCACTCGGTAGTTGGGGGAGGCACATTTCATGTTCAGCTTCTTTTCGGTGCATAATTGTTCTTTATCAAAAGTAATGAACCCCATGCTCTATGCTCTAGAAATGTAGGGAGAGGGCTTTTTACTTAATTTCTTGCTGCATACTTTGACCTTGAGAAAGATAAAATAACTGTCATACTGGACTTCACATATTTCGTCGACTTTTAAACAAACATATCTAGCTAAAATTCAGAAGAAAGACTGATTGCGGAAGTTCAACCTACCATGCCATGTAAATTAAAAATCTGAATACAATCACTAGATGATATCCCGACAAGGAGAACATCCAGAAATGGAGCATTATCTATCAAATGGCTCTCACCACCAGAATAATCTGCAGGAACTGGGGGCGATAGCAATTTTGTAATCAAAAGAACAGTATGTTCCTGCAAACATAGAACAAATTATAACTTAAAACAAAAGGAGAAAGGGGGAAAAGTGGTAATCTACTGTCAGACCAACAATATTCACATCCTTACCTGTATATTCCAACCACGAATCAAAGACGCCCCACAGAGGATCGTAGCTGCAGATAACTTCTCATCATCTGAACCACCGACAGCAATCTCATATATTTTCTCTATCTCTGCTAAGCTTCCATATAATCCATGAGCTAAAATTCAGTTGGTTTACCAGCGGTAAATTAACAAAAAAGAGCATCTGATATACCTGGCTTCAGGAAAGAAAAGGGTTTTACTGAAGACCAGGCTTATACTTACCACACACAAACAGGCATGCCTACCATATGTTACAGGTACCCCTATAGCTTCCACTTTCATACAGTTTACCGAGAGAGGAAAAGACTTCCAAGTGAAAAAATGTGATTATGAAGTTAATGCTATACTAATAACAGATGGTAATTCAACACGACATGATTTGAATGCACTGTGAACTTAGCAATATGTCACTGCCATAACAAACACAAATTAAAAGCACATATAATAAAAACCTACAAGACAGTGTTCCTAGCTAAATAAGGCAGTTAAACTGTTAAAGGGAAATGGCTTTATGGATTTTAGCTTTCCTAAACCATCCTGTTGCGGAATAATATCAGCCTCACAGGTAGAATTAACATATAATTGAATATGTAACCAAACGGAACTCTTGGACAATCTAGCAGAAATAGACCTAATGGACAGGAGACTTTCTAGAATAAGAGTTCAGTCAATCAAATCATGTGTAGACAAACTATGAAATGAACTTTAATGCCCTCCAAGTTTCAAATTCAGAACAACATTCATTACAAAAAAAAAAGGTGTAGGGTTGCCGCGAGAAAGATCTGACTCATCTGAGAAAAGGTACTGTTTTGGAGTGCCACTAGTACTACTGCTACCGTATGAGCTAGGTTAACCGCGCGGGGCGGGGGGGGGGGTGGTTTGGTTTCTAGGGGAAACACATTTTAGAAATTAGAAGTCAGACTGTCAGCATACCTTGACGCTGGAGTGGAAACCAAGGCATTTACCATTGGAGGCGTTAGAGGGGACCCCTTCAGCAATGACGACCAAACAGGCATTTGGCCAGAAACACTTCGAGGTATTTGGTTGCAGCGACCTTTAACATAGCCATGCCATAAATATGCTGACGTGTCCAAAATATCTCTAGCAATACAAGCCTCAACAATCAGATGCCTCATGTTTCCAGCTGCAAGAAAAAACTAATTAGAAGTTTCTCGATCGGCCTTAAACATGAACATCAATGGCCAAGAGAAAACATAGCTCGAGGTATAAAGATGAATAGGTAGGTAAAATGAATTGGTTATAAGTGACAAGACGTATTGAAGAAAAATAGGAAGATTGAACAGGAACCAAAACAAATATAAGATAAACATGTTTTGTCTCTTTTGTCCTCAATAAGTAGTAAATCTCATATATACACACCATTAAAAAACCCAATGATAATGTCCTTTTTTCTGCCTTTTGTTTTGTCCTATTACTAAATGGTAAAGCTGGAAAACTATGGTCAAGCAAAAGCAACACCACCATTCAGAACCAACATGATCTGCTATTTACTCAGTTACTTTAACAAAACCAAAAGTGCAAGATGGAAAAAAAATATTGCATTCTAAATCCAGAGCCTTCCATGACAATAATCTCAAGTAGCAACAAGAAAAGATAGCCCTCAAAGAAATCGCATGCGTAGGCCCGCAACATCTATGATGTTTCCTCTCCATCAACTTTCAACGCATCAGTTTTCAAGAGCCTGATAAAAAGTTGCCCATTCCCTACCTAAGCTGAAAGGCAAAGTGACCAAGCACGGTATCATCACTGGGATCCCAGTATGTCCAACTCTAGGGGTATGTGATTGTCGAAGATAATGTTTTGTCCAGCTCCAACCTAATATTTGTTAGTGTGCAATTCGTTCTGCGTGCATTTTTCCAGCTTGTTCAGTATTCTTCATATGCAAAAGGGATCGAATAAAAGGGGCCAGAGAGGCAGCTTCACAAACATTGGTGGGGTCTTTCCGTAACAGTCCAAGCTTTTAAGGCAACTGACAACCTAACCATTTCATTTCATGTAATGAACAATAATTGATACTCACAACAATTTGCTGGCATGTCATTAAAGTTCAAGCCATCCAGATATCCACTCCCAACTGCTACGCCCGAAACAACCATCATTGCTTTGGCAGCAGCCTGATTGGCAACTGGAATTACAGGCAAGGGTGGAGTCAACAAGCCTTCATAATCATCCAATTGCTGTAGGCTAGAAACTAAATCCCTGCGACGCTTTCCTGAAACATGATTGTCTTTCCTTTGACTGGTGACTCTGCCCTCAGTTTCATTAAGCAGGGCAGTCTCCTCCTCCTCAATAATATTCAAAATTGCAAGCGGTATAACAGATAACAACAGGCACAAGCACGTATCTAGACGAGGTACAGGACCTTCACTGGGATCCCTTTCCTACAAAGAACCATGACAAAAAGAGAACTAATCATGACTGTGAGCAGCAAAAATTCCTAAATACTAGGAGTTACATATTGATACTACTAACAAACCAAAACTAATAAATTAGACATGTCTTGAATAGAATCTAGTGGAGAGTATAAAGAAAACAATTAGAATGGATCCATAACCAGCCAACCTTGACCGAATATTTCTTGGTATGCTGTCTAATTTATAACTCCAACTTTCCCCATGTTCTCATCAGATCAGTATTAAGAAGACAATATACATTGGCATGCGTCACTTTTCCAATTTTTAAGCACTCGTACCTCAATAAACGGTCTAATACGAAGTCACTATTTATGGTCCAACAAATTTTATCAATCCTAGACTCCTAGTCAAATCCAAAATGGAAGCAACATGTTACAACACGAACCATATCAGAAAGAATGCTTATTAGCTTAAAAAAAACAAAACAAGTAACTCAGTTATGGTCAAATTTGAGATGTTCTGCAAGCTTGTAAGTGAAGTGGGAAGTGTTTTTGCATTCTAAGGTCGCAGGAGACCTTGAGTTATCAAGCTTCAATGAGAGGATTACTTGGATGTAGTTTTCATGAGTTCTTACCCTTTGAACAAGCCGTAGAACCGCAATCCATAGGCCAATAAACGTATCCTGCCAAGAAGTTTGATTGACAGCTTGAAGAGCCTTTGCTAAACCTGCAACACTAATCTACTTATTGAGTTTGGAGGTACTAAAGTTGCATCTACATTCTTACATTTGGGCATAAAAGTGAAAGAAATGACATACCAGTAAGAATTTCAACGGCACCTGTAGCCGTCACTTGCGATCCATCCATACTATCTTCCAGAAACAGGTCAAAAGGAAGCCAAAGTCCAGATTGACTAATTCCATGGCATTGACCAGCAGAAGATACAAGTGAACCAGCTATTACTGCATGAAACTGTTTCTGCATTGTTTTGCATTCACGGGACAAGACTATACGTTTATCCGATGTTAACTGCAGAAGAGCATCAGGAGTGATGTTTTTTGAATTTCTCAATGCTGATGAGTTCGCAGCAAGCAGTTGCACGTGCTGAGTGAAATATCCCCAGTGCGACAGCCTAAGAGGGGAGAAATGGTAATTGACGAATTAGCTAATTTCCTGTCAATCAATGCGATGATTGCTACAGCAAATCCACTCCCAAATTAAGACTAACCACAGTGCAGGTCAAAAAATCAACGAAGGAAACAATTCCTTGTTTCACTCACCGGATTGGCAGACATAGAATGACAAATGTACAGGAAGCCCAAAAGAACATAGACATCTACGTAAGTCTTACATGTTTCGTCGTGCCAAGTAAAGAATCCTGGAAGTCACTTTGTCTTTGAAAAATTCTCCAATTATCTCAACAGCCATGACAGTATTTGCTTTGTGCAATCCCTCACGATGTTCCATTCTTTTGTCATCAAATATATCATGATCATCTACTTCCATGTCCTGCGTTCCAGTTGGCCACCTAGACTTCTTTTCTGGTGTAAGTTCCAGCAACCCTTCATCTTCTAGTGATGCATCAAGTAACTGCCATACAGTTGAAAACACATATTCAACTACTAGTACCCCAGGTTCATACACCTGAAGGGAAAATATCTGGGAAAGATGAAGAATGTCATCTATTGACTGCATGATCCTGCAAATCCATGGAAAGTATGTTAATCGTGCTGCATTCCAACAACTTGATTAGGAACTAAAGAAATCCATGTATTCAACAAAAACCACAAACGAAAATGACACTGCTGATTATACGAACGGAGGTGGGTAGATTACAGGGTTATCTGAGATTCTAAAATTACACGATCAAAAAGTTCATCGTAACATGAGACTAACTGTCTGTCAGGAGGCCATGGAGGTTTGCATGGTCCTTAACTTCAAGGCCCCTAACTTCAGGGCCCCCATATTAGTCTTCATCGGAACCAATTCAATTCCCTTGAAAGTCACTTTAAGTTCCCTTCAAGTGCTCCTCACTCGAGCAATGTTGCGATTGGAATGGCTATAGAAAGATTAAATGCCCAACCATAGTAGTCTTTCAATTTGGTCTTCATGACAACGATAGATACAAAAATAATAAACAATAGAGCTTTTTGAAAGTAACTCTAGAGGAGTAGGTCACAATGAAATTGATGAATGTATATTATTAAAGAGAATAATACAGTGCATGAACAAACAAAAAAATCAATGTTGGAGATATTAGATAAGCAAAACAAACAGAAATTAGATCTCCGAACTTACTTTTCATAATTTGAATATTTAATTTGAGACACAAATGAAAAGGCATGTCTCTTAAGGAGCTCCATATAAAGTCTATAAGCTGCAGGCTGGGACCGTCGACTTGGTATGACCCTGTAATGAGGAAAATAAGAGTCAATTATCATAGTAATGATAAAAAGATGTAAATATGTTGTATTCAAACAATTTCATTCTCTGCTGAGAGCACAATGGGGCAAAGCAGATATGAAATGCTTGTAATGACTCAAAAGACTCAATAGAAGGAAGTGGGCTATAAATCAATATGGCAAGGAGGACCCAAACAAAACAACCAAAACCATGACTAGAGCCGTACCTAATCCCCAACACTGGGTCAGCTTCAAAGTCATATTCCCCACTTGTCCGACTTTCGTTGGGCATTTTTTGGATGAAATGGAATGCTACTTATTATTGTACACCAAGGTAGTTTAGAGTCTTTCCATGGCACACACCAAAGAAACAATCATATGAGACACTAAAGTATTTTAAGCATATGAGGATTCATAAGCTAGGTTACTTCTTGCTCTGCTAAACCTGTTGTCGGGCCTTGCCCTGTGCTAATGTGTTCGTAGTTGGAAAGACGAGTATTGAATCATTGGAGTAGCAAACTCTCTATACTGAAGTGTTTCAACAATTGCATTAAGCAAATTTATCAACCGACTGTTTGTCTTTGAAATGTTGAATTTACGCTATCCAGCGATGAGCTAGTTTTCAATTGCAGGATTGTCGAGCTTATTTCCCATTGGGTGGCATAAAGAGGAACAGGAACTTTTACTTGCAGGTTACCCCACAGAAATAAGTACTTTCAAATTCCTCTTCATTTTCCTCTGTTCACAAATCCTACGTCGAAACAGAGCATAAATATTTTCCACAGTACAAAGACAAAAAAGGGCTATACAGTTTCTCCAACAGGAAGGAACAAACAATCTGTACACTGTTCCTTCAAAATTCAAAAAAGGAATCGGTCCTTACACCTGTCTCGCGAGACTACGCTTCTCTACTTCACCATCGTACTTACAGTTAAACAAAAATGAAGCCCTAAATTAACTCACAAAATTCCTCTCTAAATCAGTACCTTGTAGAAAGAAGAGCGAAAACGAGCATCGGCGGCACGATCTTCATCACCAAGGCCTTCTCGAGAAACTTCCACATTATTGGAACATTATTTTCCCAACATATGTAAGACACGAGCAATTCCGCAAGCTCCGTAGATGGCAACTGAACTCCAGCGGAGTTGAGGCTGGAGGAGAGCTGAATCGCCCACAACAAGGGGTCGCCACCTCTTTCCTGAGCCGACTTGGTCAGTAGAAGAGCTCCGTCCAATATACTCTGATGTACTGTCACCGCCATATCAAAGTCCGATCTAGCAATCGCTCATGGAAGCGTATCCGTTTTAGAGAGAGAGAGAGACTTTTGTCCGTGAATGATTCGACGACTGTATCTGGAAGGAGAAAAAGCAAGTCAAAAGCGGAGGCGGCGTTATATATCCGCGATTTAATAATAATTTAGCAAAAATTTGACCGGTCCAAAATTTGACTAATTATTAGTCAGTGTTTTATGGATATTTCGAATTAATTTAGAAATCAGATATATTTAGTACACAAATTTAAATATATATTCGTTTGAAAATATAACACACTTGATAAATTATGTTTTTTCTTCGAGTAAGTCTACAATCGTGCATAAAATTTAAATATATTTAT
>JABCMJ010059917.1:0-16949 GCA_014822125.1 Arbutus unedo
TGAATAGTAGTGCAGAAGGGAATAAGACTCAAAGTTTGACTTTTACCAAAATTGATTCAACTATCTTGAACATTCCAAATTTGAATGATTTTGGGGAGGACTATAATTAGTGTGGATGAGACCCAGCTTTACATTTGATCCTTATTCATATTTGGCCATAAGCCTCCCTATATTGACCCTTTTTTTTTCCCCTCGAAATAAGATAGAAAATCATTCTGCTAAGAGTGTAATAGTTAAATTAATTTTTTATTTTTACTAGCCAAATTTTACTAGAAGGGCGATCAATCAATTTAAAAATATAAATAATAAATAAAGTGTACGTGTAGGGAAAAATATGAAAATCTTTTCTCTCTAATCCTTTGCCATTTACTTGTTTAGTTATGAATAAAAAAGAAAAGCTTGTCTCATTTGTTTATACTAGAGATTGGGCACACATTATGTATGAATTCAGCTGAATATATGAAGTGTGCTAGTAAAATGGGAGAGTGCGGTGCAGTTAATAGAGATGTAAGAATATATATCTGGATTAAATAGTTTTACTATTTTCTCTCTGTTAATTATTCATATAAAAATATTTGTAGTAATAAAAAAATAATATTTTATAAGCACACAAGAAATTCACCATTACATTTTTCCGTCCCCTTCCAATTCCCTCCTTCCAAACAATAAAAAAATGAAAAAATGTGGAAGGAAAATTATATTGTGCTTAATAACCAAATAATATGGTTGAATTTTTATAAACAAATGGGAGGAAAATTGTATTGTCCTACTTTGGCATTGACATTTTAAGAACAAAATGTTGATATCATGATACCTCTTGATGGGAGTGATAGTGGTATATGGATAGAATAATTAAAAATTACATGTGTGGAACACGCCTGTATTCTATCGAGAATCTTGCTAATCATCGCTTAATGGATAATAAATAATATACACATAAGACTAAATAAATACATATATCAATATATGTTTTGTAAATATTAATCGAGAATCTTGCTAATCATCGCTTAATGGACAATAAATAATATACACATAAGACTAAATAAATACATATATCAATATATGTTTTGTAAATATTAATACATATTCACGAATATTAATACACAGCTTATAAATATCAATACGCTTTTTATATATTATTCACCGTCTAATGTACGGTAGTTAGCATTCTCTTATTATCAATATCTTTATCCTGTATTTAGCATGACACTTAGTGTTCATACATGTACTTAACAACTACATTTTATGAACACATGTACTATATGTATTTGTACCATATAAAAAAATTCATGATCTTATACATAACACGTGCAAACTCAAAATAATACATCTGGTTTATTAAATAGAAGGCTTCTAACTTAGTTTATAGTTCTAATGATATCTTTCTTGTAAAAACAAACTCTCCATAATTGTACCCAAAAAAAAGAAAAATTGAATTGTCAACAAACTTCAACAAAACTTAAAATTTGTATTGGCTAATAAAAATAAAAAGCTTCACAAGAATTGTAAATTAACCAATAGAAATTAAATCTGCAGTCCATCGCATTATAAAATATACTGAGATAGTTAGAACTTGCGATGCCCAATTATGTAAATGTGCATCTGAACTAAAAAAAAAAGTACAGTGTATTATACATATCTAACAATATAAGTGAACCATTTTCACATTAACAATTATCAAGAGTTTTAGACAAATCATAACTCCCATACTAATTATGAATTTTGGGTCCAATAGTGTAATGAAATTTTATTTGTGAACGCAAAACTCAAGTTTTGTTTCTGGAACTTAGAATTTTGAAAATTCATAAACAAAAATAAAAAATAGTTACAATCAAACATATTATCTTGATTAGGAGTTGTAGTGCGGGCTGAATTACAATAATATAAGACGGCTAAAATGACATCGTTTTGGTTGCGAGTTGTTACCATAATGTATGGATTCAAAATGACATCGTTTTGGTTGCATGTATTTTGGTAACATCTCGCAGTCAAGATGACGGCGTTTTAACTACCCTACAACGTTGCAGTGCAACGCACAATACAGCCCCCAAATCTACCACTTCACAATATAGAGAGTCGACTTGATAATGACCTATGAATCCAGTTTTTATAACTTAATATAGATAGAAATCAGAGGAGACGAACTCAGAGAATTAGAAGAAAAGTCGAAGCATCGAAAAGAAAGTTCAGTCGTATTGTTTTCCACAAAGAGAGAGAAATAGACTGTGTGAAAGGACAAAAAATGTATTTTCATGGAGGTCTTTGGGGTAAGTATTTAATAATTGTGGAGTCAAAAAATTACAGAATATCAAAAACCTATGTTGCAGGTTTATTTTTTAATTCAGTGGGGTCAAGTGACCCCACTTGCCAATGCTACCTCCGCCCTTGCTGACATTTAGTTGGGATACGATGGAGAATCAATTAATTAATGACCTCCTTATTCTTGGGAAAATGGGGAGGCTATTGTGCATTGTGCACAGCAGCGCACCAAAACAATGTCGTTTTGACGCGTAAAATGTTGACCGAAAATTGTTCGATCAATTTTTTACAATATTTTTGGTACGCAGCACACCCTACTATGCATTGCGCACAGCAGGGCTCCTAGTCCTTATTCTTAACGCTGGGAGTGGTTTTCCCCTCAAGTGTTTGGTGACTATTCTTTGATGGAGGAGGGATGGTGTAGGCAAGAGAAGAATGAAGACTATAGAGGATTTTGGCATCCTGAGGTCTCTTCTGGAGAAAGGAATTGAAGTTCTTTTTGAAGGAGTCAAATAATATATACAACATAAATTGAAAATGTATGTTAGATAGACTTTTCAAATACATGCAGCAGGATACTTGACAATTGGAACAAGTGTTTGGGTTTCGAGTCTAAAATGTGTCTAGTTGTTTGTCCGAATATAAAGGGTGAAATATAAAATTTTGTGAGATTATATGTGAATATAAGACCAGATATAAGTAGAAAGATATTATGTGTTTGTTTGAAATGATTATTTTAAGATATAGACTTTGATATAGTGAGACTTGAAGTTTAATTATTCAGTTTGCTCTTATACAACTATTACATGACAATATTGTTCTCCAATTTATCTACCGACGGTTTAGTTTTACAAAATAAAAATAAAGTTACAAAAACAAATTAAAATTAAAATTAAATTGGATTACAATTAAATTAAGCTACCTCTTCTTTTCCTCTATGAATTTTAATTAAAAATACAATATATGGCAAATCTTGTTGAAATAATTTAGAACGAATAAGTTTAATTTTTCAGTTAAGCAAACAAATTAAATTACAAATAATATTTTTACGAATAAAACTAATGTTTACCATTGTCCAATTTTACGAAGTAAACATAATAGACCAAGTAAGAATTACAAACAATATTCTAAAAAAATACAAAAAAATGTGAATCCTATTGTACCAAATATGTTGTACTTAAAAAAATTAAAGAAAAATATACACTAACATAATCAACACACTCAAACGAATGGTTGGAGAGTTGTAGAGTTTTTTTTTTTTTGGAGTAATCTTGTCATTCTTGTCTTGTCCTAATAGAGAAGATTTGTAATACCAACCCCCTTAGTATTGTATATCCTCCTCCCTCTAGAATATAATATTCCTCCAGATATTGTATCCTAAGTCTCACAAACAAAACAAACACTTTATTTATTAGCCCCAAAAACATATCATCCTCCATATCCTTCAAACAAACAAGCCCATAGTTTAAAAGTAGACTTTTATTTTGTTTGACGTAGTTTCTCTTGGGGGTGGTAAGATCCTAACCTTTTTTTGGAATCTATAGAAACTTTTGAGTAAGACAAGGGGTATTGAGATATTCTTCTCTCTGTTTTAGGCTTTTGCTTTTCCATTGTTTGGAATGTACAGACCTTTGGGGTTTTTATTGCAAAGTGTTTTGCTTGTGTTAACCTGTCAAATAAATTCCATAAGTTTAGTTCTTAAGGGTCGATAAACCCAATACACACATATGCGATCACAAAAGACATAAGGATTTACGTGGCTTCTGAAATTTTGGGTACATCTATGGGGGGCAGCGGATTCAATATCAATGGAGGAGGATAACAACTCTCAAAGAAACCTCACTGTAGAGAACTTTTTGTATTATATTCCAACCACATATTACAGTACGTTTCTCTTTTTGATGCCCCTTGTTGGTTGCTGATCAAACATACGTAAGATCAAGTTACTGTTAAGTTGTTGTTCCCCTATCGCGATTGTGTAGAATTAAAGATTAAGACGAGCCGCAGCAAGTAAATTTTGACGCTGTTGCATTTGTACACTGACCGTGAAGTTTTGTTTGCTTTCTTCTTCCTCTACTGTTTTTACATGCTACTCACTATTTATTCTGTAGAAGCAATACTGTTCCTGCAATGATGCCGTTGTCGATGAACTTGAAGCCCTCATTTCAGAGTCCACCAAACACATGGTCATATAAATCTGCAGGTATCTGCGCCACATGCTCTAAAACTGGGGTGGTTTGTGTGTTAGAATGTGCAAAGATAGTCTGCTGATGTTGCTTATTAAATTGACGAATAGCAATAATAGACGCTTTCTTTGCTATTTTCTGTGGCGTTTTCTCAACACTTTCAGAAAATAAAAGTACCCAAAGAAACTGATTTAACTCTCTCATCGTTGTTCAAAGACCTAGTTTCCTTCTCCTTGTAATGGGACTACAGACAGACTAAGCTACTTGAGATTGATATGAACTCGACTCGCTAAAGGTTCATTTCTGAATTGACCCATTATGTAAGAAATGGAACTTTCCAAGTTTGGCCGTGACCACTAGACATATAAACAAACAAAGAACGAGCTGTCCCTAGTTTGAAAGTTGTCAAAGAATATTGCAGAAGATGCTGAGAACGCCATACTTAGTTCCTCGCTTAACTCAACCCATCCCTCGAAAAAAGAAAAAGAAAAAGAAAAGAAGAAAGAACACCATTTCCCACCACATTTAAATAGTTTGAAAAGAAAAAAAAGGCTCAATCCTTTATTTCGCTTTTCTCAACTGTGACAACCCAGCATCAAGAAAGGAAACGAATTAAAAGTGCTGCTAGAATATGCAGCTTTGCCACTGAAGAAAATCAATAACAAATAGCGATTGAACGGGAAAATCACGTCAATCCTCCACAGCATGCATTTTATATTGCTTGAACTCTCATTTGGTTGCTTGCACAATTATGTTGCTAATCGAACTCGCCTCCTCTTTAGCTGCCTCCACCAAAGAATCCTGGGAAACAAAACATGAACCGGATAATCTTAAGCCCTTTTCCTTTTTGCCCGCTTAAATGCATGAAAACAACTACGAAGGTACATTACATCAGTCCAGATAAAACTCAAAATGTGATACCTGTGCAGATATCAGACGTGCAATTTTTCTCTTGCTAGACTCCTGAAGTTCACCAGCAATTAATAGCTCATCCAATATATAATAAGCCTGCCAATTTTTCTGTCAGAAACTTTTCAAACAAGATGGGAACAATATATACAAACCATGAACCATTACTACCGAGAATTTTGTCACCGTCCACCAGTAATACAAATTTTCCACAACTAGACAGCGATCAGATAACATTGCCAAGCCACATGGGAACTATACCACCGACATATACATGTTCGCGCCAAAAGACAGTTTCACCCTTCAAAACGTTTCCCTATTCAACTATTACGTCTGACTTCCAACATAGAGGAAAAGGTGACCGTCAATGCTATAAGCGGGAGCAGGAGCATGAGTGGCGAGAGCGGGAGCAAGGGAATGGGAAAACATAGAATCTCCCAAGGTTGGGAGCACAAAAGGAACACACACATATATTATGAAAAAATAATGCATCATAGAATATATATACTCAAGAAGTACAATCAGTTTAGGGAGAAAAATTAGGCTGAGTCCACCAAAAGCGTAAGACATGGGCTAGTGTCACAATATGTGATTTTTTTTTTAAAGATATCTTGACTTGTGTAAGATAAATCCCTGACTTTTTATACAAGGATTGTACCAAAACTCCCATCTTTATAAGGTGCGTGCTCTCATCAAGATGCAAGCAGCTCTCGTCAAGCTCCTTAGTTGCGAGCGCGAGAGCAGGCTCCTAATGCGAGAGCGGCACCACTTCAGGAGCTCCCTAATGTTAAGAATTGAACTACAAAAGTCCAACATAAGTTTGAAAAAATTCATGACGAAAGAAATAAGTCAACTTGATAATCATGATGGTTTAATTTAGGGATATTATTCACCAACTTATGTTGGTTACCAAAACCTGATACTCCCTCCGGTCTATTTAGTTGGTCCATATTTTTAAATTGGATCCACATTCAAGTACAAAAATTTTGTTTTTCACAACTCACTTCCAAATAGTTCAAATACTATGATGATCATCTCATTCTACCATTGTTCCATACCATGTGATGTGGCCTTCCATCTGGAACACACACTTCATCAATTAGCAACAACAAAAAATACTTCTCCCCTCGCTGCTCTCTCTAGTATTTGTAGCCTTCCCCTTCCCCTTCCCCATGTGCGCCAACTAGTCCGACTAGGGTTTTAGCTCTGAAAGAAGGTGCACTTGTGACATAAAAAACAGGGCAATCACCCAAGAGAGTCCAAAAGCAACTGAAAGTCTAGCTCTAATACCATGTTGGTCCAAAAGCATATGAAATTCTAGACATAATACTATGTTAAAGTATTCAACTCAAAATCAATTGGCCATGTGCAAATAATGTGGGGACATAGGGATTACTATTTCTGTTTTGATCATTCAAAGGCTTGCTGGCCTTGACTTGCGGAAAGAAAGATCAATTTTATTCTTGAAGAAGGTTCAGTAACAAATGGATACGTGGCAATCCAAACAATTAACTAATTGTAATCAATCGCTTGACTTACTAGAATAAAGAGACCCTAAACTTTTATATGACTGCCTATGCGATTTTAGGTACCTATGGGACAAAGTATGTGTTTTGTGAGGTGAACAGATGCACTGATCTCTTATGGCAACTGCAGCTGGAGTGAAATCGAAGGGCTTGCTATATATACTTCTATGCCTAGTTTTCTATCTCAGTAAACATACGAGGATGTTAGATGGTTTTTGTACCTCCGTGTCGTGCAGAGTAACTTTTGTAAAATGCATGTGCCATTTTAATCCCACGAAAACTAAAGCCACCAGCACACAATTATTATTTCCGACCACCAATGGATCACATTAACATACAGCGATTCTCAGAAAACCCAACCTAGTGGGATCAATTAAATGAGTCCACCAATCAGGTCCAACTACTGTCCATGATTCAGTTAGGAGCCCAAATCCAAAGACGCATAAACTGATTCTGTTAAATAATTGCCTTCCGCAAGAAACGGGGACTAGATCAAGGGTTAAAAAGTGACGCAGGTGCACAGGAAAGTACCTTGTGGAAGCTAAAGATCAAGTCCAACTCGCAGACCTGATGAAGCAGAGACAAAGGACCATGGCAATAAATATTAGATAGTGGATTAAACTAATTCGTAATTTTACATTACCAAAGTTTAGGAAGCTCACACTTCCAAAGTAGCGGTCAAGTACTTCAACAAAATGGTGAATAATTTCAAGGATCTCCAACTCGTTGTCATCGTGATTGATGCACATGCAAAAATACAGGCTGGCATATCTGCAAACAAATACTGCTAAAATCAACATTTGTTTGTGGGAAATGAAGAAAGGATTGCCTGAACTGCTACCCAAAAAGATGGAGAGACAAAGAACAGAATTCCCCTTCTTCATAGCAGTGCGGTTTAAGTCATGAACACCAAACTGGGGATGAATATGTAAACATACCTCCTATAGACAACTTTAAAACCCCTCCACTCCACAAAGTGGCAAAGCTTTGGGCCTCGTTGAAGAATTAAACCACTGAGCTCTCGAATGACCTGTGCAAAATGTGCATCTGTTACAATAGCATCTCACCTTAATAAATTACCATGAAGTACTTGCAAAAAGAAAAACAAAACAAAGCTCACATTTTGACCATCAGCAATAACAGATTTCAATTACATGAACTAGACATACTACCTTGTATTTTTACACTCAAAACTCTCAAGTTCAGCATGGACTATCAGCTTTTTTCGAAAAAGGCTTGAAGCGGAAATCACATTTAAGTCACAAAAAAAGAAATCTTAATGTATCCTCTCCCAGTGAAATCCACGAAGCAAGAGGATGCAGTTTTCAAAGCTTATTATATGTTGCAATACCTGAAGGAGGAAGCACTCAGTTGAACTTTGTTTGGTTGTAGTTTTAAGAATCATTTTTTCCGTACATTTTTCAACAACTTGTCAGGTTACAAGTTTCCGAAACTTAGTTTCAGAATTTTTTTGAAAAGAACCCATTTTCAAGTTTTTTTAAGTTGTTTTCATATTCTCAAAAACCACTTCTGCTCACAACTAAACCGGCTACATAAAATAATGAATGCATTTATCTTCAAAAATATAATTTGAAGAATTTTCTGTGAAAATAATAAATGTATTTCAAAGATTGAAAGTTGCGTGATAAAATTACCTTGGTTCTTTCCTTCTGGGAATAAGGTGAATACCACTTCGTTAACCTCACCTTTCCTTGTCTGCTGAAGAGAAGCACAAAGTGAATCTGGAAAACATGTCAAAACATAACAACTAAGAATGATAACATTTTCATGGGTAGTCAAAACACAACTGTCATGTTATCACTACAGAAGATAGAATGGTATCCGAAAGCTACTGAACCTATTAAACATCTCATCAGATTAGTAAGTTATTTACCATGAATAAGACAGATTCAGAAAGAAGAACCAAGCAAAGACATTTGGCCTTGGGTTAAAAAACAGTTAATGAACAGAGCCAACGCAGTTTATTTACACATGAAATCTCTTTAACCAAAATGCGATATTGATATAAATATCTCAATTGAATGCACTTCTAACACTAGTTTCACCCTTTGACACCCTGACTTGTTCCTCTGGTATCCAGTGAATGTATGTGACCCACTGTGTTCCTCAACCATCACAAGAAATGCATTTAGAGTAAAAAAGATACAAATTTGCTGAGAAGCATGGACATAGAAATAGACACGGATACACATAGTGATAGAGGAAACGACATGGATACTAGGGGGGACAGGAAAAAAAAAAAGAAAACACATATCATTGATAGAAACATTATATCCACAAAAACCAAAGCCAATGGAAACTAACACAGCAAAAACTGAAAAATAACACAAATCCTGAATAATTTATACACGACCCACCAGAAAAACAGCACACAAGGTACAAGCAATGACTTTTTCTTTTTTTTATATTAACCCCCAACATAAATGTTAGATACTTAGCGAAGTGACTCAAGGGCAGAGCTAGGATTTTCAAGTTATGGCATCAAAAACTAGAACCACATGCGACTCATTTTTCTATTTGCTAATTGCAAGAAACAATCAAATGAAAAGGTTAATAAAAAATTACATATATATATATATTTATAAAAGTGGCTTTGCTTCACAATTGACCTTGACGACTTTTCATATTTTGAAAACGATGCATGAGAGCCTCATCTCTAATGCTATCAAAGATATCTCTCAATGCATTTAAATTTAACCAAGCTATCTAGCATCCACAATCACTCACACATTCGGTTCCAAAGCCTACTTTTCACAATCTTCATAGTAGAAAATGCTCTCTCCACTATAGGAATCGCAACAGGCAAAATTAGGGCCAAGGTAAGAAGTCTGTAAACCAAGAAATACCCTATATCTCTTTGCGTCTCAACTACTTTTGAGCAAGGTCACTGATTCTTTTCAAATTGGAAAAATCGCCATTAGAACGTACATCCATGATAAAATCTTCAAGTGGATCCAGAAGTGCCCATAGCTCAATATCAAAAAAGTTTGTTGGATAAAATGCAGTAAAACCAATTAGTCTTTTCTTGTCAAGACTTGCAAATGAAACGGATGGATTTAGACAAACAACACAAAAGAGCAACTCAGTATTCAACTCATTAAAGCGACTATTTAGCTCTAGAAATTGCATATCTATGACATTATAGTAACTCAATACGATAGTGATGCAAGCTTATCGTTTGTTGAGCTCTAAGCCTTGATCTTCCTTATCAAAAATATACGCCATCCATGCTAGGAACATCAATACAATTTTTGTCACAAGAGGATGAAACTTCAACCATCAAGGAATCCCATCCCTATCCCTCATCAATTGGAGTTGGTCCTTGGATACTTAAACTAATTTATAGCATTTACAATGTCTTGATCCTTTCTTTGCAAAGGTTGAGACAACTCATTTGTAATCCTCAGAATGGAGCTCATCAAATGAAGATTAAACACAAACTCAAATGATTGCCTAGGCAAAATGCTTCTGATTTTTGTTCTAAAGTGGATCCATCCTTGACTATTGCATCAAGCACGTCAAACACCGCTGAAAACATATTAACCAAGCTAACCAAAGTCCCATCATGTGATCCCCAGTGTGTATCACTGGCACAAGTAAGATTGCTCTCTTGATTGAGGCCTCAACCACTTGTAATCTGATCATTGTTAAGGGATTGCATTACTTTTGTTGCTTGCTTCTCCCGAAGAAATCACAACACTTGCATAAGGCTCCAGCAACAAACAGTGTTCGAAATCAAAGCAAAGAGGTTGCCAATGTTGAATATGATTCTTTCCTACCGCCACAAGAGCTAATTGAAGTTGGTGTACAAAACAATGAACGTAATATGCACTCACATTCTCTTTCAAACTAAGTGTCATTGGCCCATTGAACTCACCTTGCATATTATTAGCCCCATCATAACCTAGCCCGCGTAGCCTAGATTTGCTTAAGTCGTGTTTTAAAAATAAGTCTTCAATTGCATCATGCCTTTTGCCTTGTTTATGAGTAACATGTGCAAAAGTCTTCACTGATAGGCTATTCTAAACATGCCTTTCTTTTAAAATATCACTCCATATCTCTAGGAGAAAAATATGGACAACATATAATATCAATATAGGCTTGGGTCCACAAACAAGAGTTTTAAAAAATTCTACAAGAAATATTTTTGTGTTTCCTTATCCATCATGTTGTTTCTAATCTACACAATAAAGACTTAGTATAAGTCTATATAATATAAGAACTCACTTTTCAAATAAGAAGAAAAAACTAATCACACTTTTCTAAAAAACATCATAGGACCTAAGTGTCGTAGGTTTTCCAATAAATTCTAAGTAACCACTCATTAACAAAGTAAACAGAAAAGCCATCATCATTGCAACATAGAACCACATCTATTACACAATCAATTCAACAATTGGGGAAAATCTTACCTGAGAATTTTATTTCACCAATAAGAGTTAGGGTTTGCAAAACCCCTTTTCTTTTGCTCTGTTTTCAAATCACCCTTAAAAGAGTCCAGCATTTGAAATTTTTGTTGTGAGCATAAGAACTCCAAAGGACAAAAAAGGTGGATGAGAGATGCAGACAGAAGGAGAACGAGGAGAGGGAGACAGGACCGAATCTTACTGGCTTACTGCGTTTTTTTTGGGTTTCTGGGAAGGAAGTTGAAGGTTGAGAATTTAGATGTACCACTGAATACTTTTCTAAGTGTCTATTCTTCAAAATCTGAGGGGCAAAATTGAAATTGTCAGAGTGGGGTCAAATAGCAAAAATAGGGTGTAACCGTGTAAGGTATACCATCCCTTGGCGATAATTGGAACAACCTCGGTTCAACTGACCCCTCTTCTATCATACTCACTTCGCCCTTGAAGTGACCCTTTGTTGTCTCCCTAACATGTCTCAATTTGATAGTGTTGTTGAGACAAGCATGTCCCGGACATGTCCTAGATGTGTCTGTTGCTTAAATTTTATAAAATTGATTGGACATGCCTCCCATGCATATCCTGCCGTGTCCCTTGCATATCCATGTCTCAAGTGTGTCCGAGACAGATACGGAAACCACTTAGTTGTTTAGGTGCTAACAGACCATTTGAGTGTTGTGCATGTGTCCGGAGAGTGTACAAAGGGTTCCACTGAACATGACATCTGGCGCTGTGTCCACGCTTAGTAGCTTCTTGGCTACTTGGTTGTTGATTTTGATTGAAAAAGTTACTCGTAGAGAGGCTTCTCCTCGTCGCTCTTATATCTTTGGTAATCTTTGGAGTTCGGACTCAACAAATTTATACAAGAGTTGACGCGTTCATTTGCTACATATTCTGCTGTCACACAATTCCGCTAACATCAGTAGTGCATATTTTCCTCATTTCCAAAATAGAAAATTTTCACTACTCAACATGGATTGCCCAGAAAATAAATTTTCATATTTAGTTCTAGGAGAATGCAAAGGAAAAGGCTCAAAATTCAGGTTGTTTACTGATCAACCCAGGAAAGGCAGAACAAAGAAAAAAGTAGCATGTGGTGTGGGTACATTGCTTCAGGTATAAGAAGAAATTCAAAAACAAAACAACAGAACAGAACGAAATACTCAACCCCCATGATCAAAACAAAATTGGTTTATGTTTCCAGATCCAACAATTAGTACGTACATAAAAGACAATCCCATGGAACGCTGTGGTTTGTGCAATCTTCACGGAGCTATATTTCGGTTGAATAAGAAACGTAGTATAAAAGTATAGATGTATCTATACACAAATGGTCATAAAACAAAAGTATGATAATTGATAAACTGCAAGAAGATCTGATGATACCATGGTTGCGGCTTGGAAGAAGAGATCAGGTGAGTCGAACGATCTATATGGTTGTGCCAATCAAAACAACTCGTCTCTCCTCGCAAATGGACAGCTTAGCGCGCTTTGGCAGAAACGGGTGGCGGGTACGAATTAAGGCTGTGTTTGGTTTGTCTTAAAATAATGTTCACATTTTTGCGACTTTTTAACTGAGGGTTTGCTTGCGATGAGTTTTGCAGCCCTCGTTTTAGATTATTGCATCTGGAAAAATTAGTACGTATATTTGACAACCCTTTCGCTTTTTCTTTTTAGGCTAAAGACAGCTTCAAAATCTTCCAACAAGAATATTTTGAGTAGTATTACTTTTACTGCTTGTAGAGCATTCAAGTCAGTTTTTTTATTTTTTAGATTAAATTAAACAATAATTTTCATTTTTTTTTTAGAGTGCCATATTTTTTAATATTTACTGCATCACTCTCTATTCTATCCCTACTTTATTAAAATATTATTTCTTTTTTTTCCTTTCACATTCAGTTCAAAAAGAAATGAGAAAAAACGGGAAGAAAAAATAAAAATAAATCTTAGAGAAGTTACAGTGATTCTTCAAATATAAGAAGTCACTGCAGCATTCACACCACTCATTCGCTTCCCCTGTCAGCTGGCATGCTACTATGCAAACCTTTAGGTCATCTTCTACTATCATCAAAGCATTGAACAATTACGTATCTCAGCAAGTCAATGGTTGACCACGAGAAAGTCACCACCCTCTCTGCTGAACTGGTGTGGATTTAGACGGTGAAGCTCTCTCATCGTGTCAATCGCCCGGTTGCTCTCATTAGCTCTAATGGCCTGATTCAAAATATTGCACTCATTGTTGCACTTGAGCGACGTTGAAGTCGTTGGAGCGACAGTTGGACAGTAGAAGTCACTGGACAAGTCACCCTATAATTCGCTGGAGCGACTTTGAAAATGTGCACGTCACTCAATCAACCTAGTCGATATCAGAAATCTCACATCAGATCACAAATTGCTTGCCCAAAACAAATCAAAGACTCAAAATACATGATCTAAACACCCAAATAACCACCAACACCATATATAAACACGTAATAGAGGTGAAACATTCCTACTTCAAGTTTCGAATCAAATGATTTGATGAAAAGTGAAAGAGCCTAGTCTCGAATGATCTCTTGAGCTTCAAATCCTTTCCCCCAATCATGATCAAGTCTTGAATACCTGTCAAGCACAAATCAAAGACTCGAAATACATGATCTAAACACACAAATAACCACCACCACCATGTATAAACACGTAATAGAGGTGAAACATTTCAACTTTAAGTTTCGAATCGAATAATTTGATGAAAAGTGAAAAACCCTAGCCTTGAATGACCTATTGAGCTTCAAATCCTTTCCCCCAAGCTTTGAATCATGATCAAGTCTTGAATACTCGCCAAGTACGAACCAATCCTGTAATATCTTGAAGGAAAACGCAAATGGTGAAGAAAATCTAGAGGTTGATTAAAGAGAATGATGAGCTAAGGTAGAGGGAGACACAAGGGAGAAATGAAATGTTTTTGGCCTATCCCTTAAAAATCCCATTTTCAGGCTATAAGTGGTGTATACACTTAAATTTTACATGATTTAATTAATCAAGATAAATATATATATATATATATATATATATATATATTCTTGGTTAATTAAAGTAAAAAATACATAAATATTAGGTCCTCATAGTTATGTGGGGGGCTTAGCTCATCTAAAAATATGAATGAGACTAAAAAAAGACAAATTAGCCTAATTGGCTAAATGGTCACGAACTTGGACAAGCCAAAAGATATAGGCCTATTCCAATTCTTTCTAGGTCGATAAATAAATAAATGATACTCTTATTGTATTATTTATTTTATTTTATTTTTACTTGAGATTCTCTTCATAAATAAGAGGCAAATTCATTTTGGAAAAGTAAATCAATGAAGGAGCATTTGTCAAATTAAAAAATGCTTTGTTCTAGCCTATAAATAGAAGCTCTCACACACACACACACACTAGAAGAGAAGATCCTCGTAATCAGCAGAATTCTCAAGCTTTTAAGCATTCTTCAAGCTTGTTCTCAAATCTTTCTCTTCAGCTCTTGCGGGGAATCAACAAGCACTCAAACAACATTGATTCGTCTGCAACTGCGCTCTTTTGAGTTCAAGCTGCTCAAGCTCTCGATAAAAGTCACCACTTCGATTTTTTCGTTCAAGAAGTCATCAACCGATTCATTCAACAATAAGCTTTAATAGTTGTTGGATCGCCATCATAGTCAGAAATCGAATCAGAAAACTTGTTCTTTCATTACGAAAAACATAATAGAGATTTTATTCATTCTTTCATTTAATTATAAAATACTATCAGAACTTGATTTTGTCTATTACAAGTGGACTACCAAAATAAACCCACATTTTTCCTAACACATACGTATCAAAATTGAGCCCTGGTCTCGAGTCTCGCTACTAAAAGTTTCGAACCATCTAAAAATAAATCAATTACATATACCGCAACATATTTCGATGTAATAATTTAAAACGTAAAAAAATTCTGGGTCCTTGCAAGGGCTATGCTCCTTGCAGTGCTCACCCCCTCCACCATTCCCGTGCCCACAGCAAAATGGTCCTCCAACCGATCCTTGGTTGAAATCCTCCTCTCTATGCGACGATGATCTGGCATCGGAGAACAGTGGTGGCGATGATGACAACAAGCACCAGAACGAGAACAACCCTCAGTCTGTCGCGTTTGCACCTCCGTTCTTAGTTTGGTTACTTCACGCTAGATCGTCTGAATGATTTTGTCTTTCTCATGCATTATCGCGCTTAGTCTCTCAATGTAGGCCTTGGAATTGGGATCCAAAGCTGTAGTCTCCGGAGATGGTAGTACGTTGCGAGAACCGCTTGAGATGTGTTGGGGTTTCTTGTGAGCAAGCCTATGACGACATTCGTTATCTCGTACGACCACCATGATTGTTACTTGGAAGAAGAAGTGAAAAATATAGCAACTAACAAACTATAGTGAGATCTCGAACTGATGAAAAATAGAACCGAAACAAAATGGACTCCCATTGTGGCTATCAATTATAGAGTCCTTTTGTCCGTGAAGCAATTCGATCAACTGAGTCTATGCGGTCTTGAAGTGTGGGTACCTAACCCTACAACCACAACAAAAGGTTAGTGCCCAACAAGCCGGAGTTTGACTGGAAAGTATTTCGATGCCTCATAAGTTTGTACTTGGAGAAGAAGAATTAAAGTACCAAGTTAGGGTTAGAAAGTTATGTGCATCTCTTTTTCTCCAAATACTGTACCTTATATACACCTCTTGGCTTGGATCCAAACTTAGATTGACATGTGCGGAGCACACTCCCCACGATAGTAACACATAATCGAATTCTGTTATAACATCACCCAACGTCATGATAAATAACAGCCCACATTTCACATGCTGATCCACTTGAATGCCAACTGGAGATTCCAGTTTGATACACATAAAGCTCAGCATTGTGACAAACCTACTCGACCCGAACTCATAAAGTGCCCCTACACTAATAGAGAAAACTATGTCATGGGCCTAATCTTGGGCGGTTCAACGTCGTACTGTTGATGGACCCATCAGGTCACCCCATCTATGTTAAGAACTATGAGACTAATCTGAGCTCAGTCCAATCTATTGAAGTATGTTTTTGGACTCGGTCCAACTTGGCCCTAGTCGGGACCCGTGCCAATCTAATTCTCCACACATGCAATGTTTGAAGGAGTGTTATAGGTTTTTCCAGAAGATCTTAAATTAAGGAGGGTAGATTTTTCGAAAAATAAAAACCATTGAGTTATCGACTTTGTATAATTTTAGAACTTTTCAAGGGAAACTACTTTACATGTAAAAACAATTAACCTTAAAAAAAAGGGTGATCACGAAGACACATACTAATTAGTCTATTTGCCTAGTAAGATATGATATCTTTGTTTGTACATTATTTTGTCTTATGTTTTGTTATGACATTCAAATCGGAACACCAAGTTTTGTGACTCCTAATTTAAAATAGAACAATACTATCCACATTCCACAAATTAATTCATTTTATACTGCATGCTTAGGTGTCAAACTACCATTGAGAATTGGAAATTATCCCACTTAATTGAATACTCCATGATTATTTGTCACCTAAACATGTAGTATAAAATAAAATAATTTTTGAAGTGTCACTGGCTTTATTGTTTAAGATATCACCGCCGTATAATTTTTGAC
>JABCMJ010059960.1:0-14435 GCA_014822125.1 Arbutus unedo
ATTTATATGTTTGAAATTGAGGGCGTGACAAAATGTTTACTCAACTCATATCCAGGTAAACGTGATAGCTCTGGTCTGGTTATTTATGGTGTCTTCAAGTCAGCTGTATGCAGTTTTTTTTACTATTTATGGTGTCCGAAATAGATGCCACAAGGCCAGAGAGGTGTATGTGCTTCTTACCTTCTACATAAGGTCTTACTATCATTAGAAAATTGTTCTAAAGTTACTTTCAGATGCTCTATATGTTTACACCTTATTGAATGGTCTATGCACTTTGATGTCACTATAAAAATATTTTGTCACCAATCATGAGATTGTGTGCCTTTAGGCATGTCCATTTGTTACCTCAATGATAAAATATAAAATTGTTGCATTATTGGTGTCTTCTTCTCTTACATGGGTCAATGGACATATCTTAAAACTACTCATTCTTTGACAATGATGTTCCTTTTTAAATTTGTGATACCTTGTTTCCAAAGCGTGTGGACCCTAACTTCCACAACAACAGGTGCAAGCTACTAGATTGGATGGGAACAGGGGATGTAGTGGCTGAAGGCCGCTGGTCTTCAAGTGACCCGCATTCATTTGTTCATCATATTTCTATTGGACCTAATGCTATGAGAATTTGGGTAGATGTCGCAAAAAAATTTGAAGTGTTTCTATGGAGGACTACAGCTGACATGACATACATCAAAGAAGCTATTGGAACTATCGTTGCATGGCCTTCTGATAAAGTTATTATGGATGGCACTAAAGGGTGATGTAGCTTTGTTTACTCCAAATAACTTGGATATTCATTGTTAGTTTGTCATTGAGATTAAACGATTTTCTTTACTGCAGATCTAAACTAGTTGAAAAAGCGTTCTTCTATGACTTTAGTTGTTGATCTTTCCTCAAAGTATAGTTCAAGTTGAGTTGGAGGCTTTTGTTTAATATTTTTAGTTATTGAGTAGGAGGCTTTTATTTAATATTGTTACTTTCCACCGTAGATATCTATGGAATCATTTTAATCTTTTTTGTTATGGAGAATATTCTTTCCCCCTTTGGTTTGACGGAGATTAGTATTTCTCTTAATGCTAAGATAGTAGTTTACTTCAAACTTTTAAGTGGCATTGTTCTTTGAATGGATTGTATTTTCATTCATTTTATTGATTTGTGGGATTGGATAAGTTTTTTTCGTTCGTTAAGTTATTTAATTATGAGTTGTCATTCCTTTTATTTTGCAGTGAGGTTGATGTCTTATTGAGAGAGTTGTCTATCTTTGCTTGCTATTGTTCTTCTGTTATTGGCGTATTCAAATAGCTACACATTCTAATGAAGTTGCATTGTATCTGATCCATGGCTTGGTCAATCAGGAGGACTACGCGCATGAGGTCTATTGCTGCAGCCTTAGCATGAAATTACTTTTCAATGAGTCACTCCGATGAATTTTCTGTTTTTCTTCTTGTTTATAAGATGATGTCGCATATAGAGAAAAATTGTGTTTAATACACGATCATTAGTTTAAATTGTATTTGAATGATTCTAATATTCACCATCATCCTTGTAGAACTGATCAACTTCATCATTTTGTTTAGGTTTCAAACCACAACAAGGGATGCCTATTACCCAACCAATGGCACCTGCATCTGGCTGAAGGTCCCCAGTGCCTAGAGTGTTGCAACAAAATGCAAGAGTGTCATCCATGAGAAGTTTCCCAGCACCAATTTAGTAATGGGGAGCAAAGTTCAACAGATACAAATTTCCTTCAGTCTGCAAGTAAATAGGGCTACAAAGTAAGCTCTAGCTAAAACTAGCTTTTTGTTGGCTTTCATGAGACGAGATCCCTCTGAAACTAGCTTTCTGTTGACTTGAAGGTGTTGAATGTTCGTAGTTATATTAATTTTTAAGCAAATTTCTAGCATAAGCATTCCCATGGTACTAATTACTATTATAACTGCAATTTTGCCTAAAGGAGCCTTTCTAGAGATTTTGGTACACTGAGACTTGAAATGTGCTGCGGCAACCTCTGCATTTTTGAATTATTGTTCTGTTGTTTCAGTTGGTACCTGAGCTACGCATGGATTTCAACACTAATGAAATTCGTGTTCTCATTTAGAAAGTTTATTGTCCAATAATTACCTTCTATGTCTTAGCATCTGTATATGTGACCTGGAATTCTACTAGAATATGGTTGCATTTACCAGAATATGTACTCTTGGATGTGAGCTTTTAGTTTGTTTTTTTATTATGAAAAGTTATTCTCTGTCTTCCCTAGTTTTGTTTGACTTTTCTTTTCCATTATAAATTAGAAAAATGGCATCACATATTACAATATGGATATGGTTGTTAGCTTGGTGGATGGACACTTACGGTATGGTTCTCACAAATGTAGCATTCTTTCATAGGAAGTAATTAGATTTGTATATTCACAAAATTCCCTCGTCGATTCATGATGACATAACCATAGAGAGGTATCAGTTGATTGACTAGCTTTGGGTCATATGACACTGATGACAATATACAAACTTTGTGTCTACTTTTCTGCAGAAACTCTAAAGACATTGCTTTGTTTGTGTCTACGTTGCTGCTTTTATGGAATTTGTGTTAGCGTTTTGGAAGCTGATTGTCATCTATTTGCTACTACTATTCGGCTATTGTTGTTCATCGTTCTATTGTGTTGATGCTGATGATTGATGATTCTCACATGGCTATGGTCGATTGGAAGCCTATTGGTTCTATACAACTATTGCTATTGATCCAATTTTTTCTACTGCCGTTATGTATTGTTGTGAGGTGCAGCTGCTGTTTATATGGTATGCTTACCCTGATGTTCTATGGGTGCTATTTTGATGATGTTCTTGCTTAGTCGATTGTTCTACTACTGCTTCGCAGCCCTGCTATTGCTGTCAATTGTTCCGCTGCCCTGTTCTGCTGTCGATTGTTCTATGTTTTATTCAGATAATTACTTTCTGCTATAAGCTCAATGGAATGGCTTAGAATGAAGGTGAGATGCTTTACCAATTTGATTGGTCCCTTTGTTGTTTAGTTGATTTAGGTTTGTTATCAAGAGTAGGCGTTTAGGTCTCTTGTTTTATTTTAGCTCCTCTTAGAGCATATCCAATAGGCTAAGTAAATGGTCCATTTAGCCATTTTAGATAGTCAATAACAAAAAAATGCATTCCAAGAGTCTCAATTAGTGTTAGGTAGAGTTGTTTTATGAATAGTAACTAGGTAAATTTGGCTAGTTACTATTCACCCATAAACTATATTTTTATGTTTTTTAATCTCATCTCTCTCTCTCTCTCTCTCTCTCTCTCTCTCTCTCTCTCTCTCTCTATTTTCAAAGACAAAAGGAAGAATAAATTAGAACAAAATAATATTTAAAGGTACGGATAACTATATTAGATAAAATTGTTAAAATGATGATTGACAGGTGCCTAGCTAAAATAAAAAAGTAGATGATTGACTAGGCATTTTAACTAGGAGCTATTGGACATGCTCTTAAGTATTGATGGAGTTGTTTGTCTTTCATTTTATTTTGCTTATGTATTCATTTGATTGGTTCCTTACTAACTATTGGGAGCATCGCTGTACATTCTTCTCCTTCTCAATGTATTCTTTTTCTTCCAAGCAAAAAAAATTGTTATTTTTTATTCAGCTTCTTATATTCTATTATAGCATTTTGCCAATGGTATGATATTTTTTCTACAATTCATTGTATAGCAAACATATAAAGTGATAGTAGAGAATACTATGCATGTGTTTACAACATGCAAAAACTGTTATAAAAAATAGATATTACAGCTTGTATTTTCATCATAAAAAAAAAGCTATGGAAACTAGCTAGCTACTATAACTTTTATTAATAGTGTTTAAAAAATGCTATAACAAATATACTATAACTTCTATTCACATGTAAAAAATGTTACGAAAATTAGGTATTATAACTTTTATTTATAGAAGTCCAAAAATCCTATAAAAAATAAATACTATAGCTTGTGTTCACAATATGTAAGAAATGCTATGAAAATTAGATATTATAACGTTTATTTATAGCAGTCTAAGAATGCTATAAAAGTGAAGTCCTTTTAATAGCTTGGGCTAACTTAGCATTCTTATAAACACTACCTATTACCTTTAGTAGTGTTCATCGCCTGCTATAAAATGCAAATATTTGTTGTAGTGAAAATTGATACAACGTATTCACCAGTCACCAAGGATATTTTCTTTAACACCACATAACAATTGGAAAAAGACATGACCGCACATACTGTCATGGCCGAGACAAAGACCTCACTGCATGCGTATAGTAGAGTACACATGGAAAAAAACGTTTACTTATATACACAGAAAATTACTAATAAGATATGAATATTTTTTTTTTATTAAATTTTGATAATTCGAATCGTTCAATGTGTTTACAACATGTTTTTAAAGTTACCTACGAGAAATTGGATGAAAATATTATTAAAAGCGGTTTGATCCAAATAATTTTTTATAACACTGTTCTTGTTAACATTTATAAAAAACTACTTGGATTATACCTTTTTTTATATTTGTTTGAGCCTATTTCTCGCGTGCAACCTTAAAAATATTTTTTTAAACACATTAAACAATTTGGATAATCAAAATCTAATAAGTAAATGGGATATGTAACGAAACCGGTATTTTTTTTCTGTAAATTAGAAATAATTACGTTTATTGATTTTAATTATTTTATTGATATTTTAGAATAAATAATTCTTTTTATTAGTAACTTTTGGTTTTTTTTTTAAATTTAATTGGTATTTTATATTCGAAACCGTCCAGGTTCATTGAATTTTCAGATAGGAAATGTTATTTTATTATTTTGGTAGGAATCTTAATAAAATATAAAGTTTCTATGTTTTTTTAAAAGATTTCGATTTGGTATATTTTCATATTTTGGTAATAACCTAATTTAAATAATACCTTTTTGATTCGTATCCTATTTGAACACCGATTCCTTAATTTATTTATAACGCCCCTATTCGACCCTTTATTCATTTTTTCGTCTTCTAAATTTTCTACGTGCATATTGATTTTTGTTAAGTATCTTAAAATTTCACGTTTTGTATTTTTTAATTCAGCGCGCTTCTTTCTTTCTCCTCGTTTCTTCCTTCTTCTATTCTTTTCTGTTTTTTTTGTGCTTTGTGGTGCGCTCTCTCTCTCTCTCTCTCTCTCTCTCTCTGCTCTCACGGGTTCTCTTCTCTCTCTCCCGCTTCTCTCTCTTCTCTCTCTTTTCTCTCTCTCTCCCGCTTCTCTCTCTGTTCTCTCTCTCTCTCCCACAACAGTGGGAAAACCCAATGTGGTGTCCTCTATTTTGTAGGATATTTTCTTACTTATTTATGTAATTAACATTACTACATTATTTTTGTTATTATATACATATTATATTTAAAATAGGCAGTACCCTATTATATATAAGCAGTAGTCCATTATTTTTCTTTAGCACTGATCCTACAATCTATTATATTAATACACTGTCTTTTTTAATTTATATTTAATGAATGTTTGTTTTATTATTTTTTTGTATAGTGTTGCGATAATTGAATCTCAGTGCAGTGTTAGTTCGTGAGTTTTCGGCCGCGCTTTATTTTTTCGGATCGAGGTAAGAAATTTTGGACTGAACCTATATATGTGATTTATGAGTACGGTAGATTTTTATTCGATGTTCGAGTAGGGGATATGAATCAAATTTGTATTTGAATAATTATTAAAATAATTATGTGCATTAGATTGCACTAATTGATCATGTTGTGAACTGAATAAATATTAAGTGTCAGGTCGAGATTGAATCTGAAGAGGATTTGATTTTATTCTGATTCTGATTCCGATTGTGTTTGTTTGGTTGATGATGTCAACCCTTGCGTCAATATAAAAGAGTTAGGTAGCTTTCTTATTCAGTTTAAGTGTTAGGAAGGTAGGAGTACAGGTGGGGCATATTGGGATCACGTCTTAAGGGTAAAACGTTTTATACACTGGTGGGTATAACAGAGGTAGGTAGCTTTCTTATTCACTTCTTTAGTAGGATCACTCAAAAGTCTCAGGAAAATAGTGGTACTACTGGTGGGGGTGTGGGATGCTACCACCAACTCTAGCTATATTACAATTTACAAACAAAAAGACAACTTAGTGGAATTCCAAAAGCTCTGTTCGACTACTTTTCCTTTTTCTTGTGAAACTATACTTTAACAAATTTTGAAATTTGTTAATTATTTGAGTTTGGCTTTAATTTACTTGATTTATGCTCATAAACAGCTCGAGTAAATATTATTTTAGACTGGTTAATGGATAAATAAAACCACTGCAAGTGGACAGTGGGGTAAGTTGAAGCAATTCAAAAACTGACAAGATACCTTGGCTAAAAAAAAAATTAGAAACATTTAGTCTCTTTCCAAATAAGTTCATTTTTCTCATCCAAATTGGCTATTCTCCATCTGAAATAATACACATAGATCAATACTTTGATCTTAACTTCGAATAGAATCATAAATGATCATAGAACAAATTACAATTGGCAACCCACTAGCTTCCCAATTTTATTCATCAAATTCTTGCCACGAAAAAATAGTCGGACTTATATATAGAACCATAATCAAGCACACATTGCGGTGACGGCCATTGCTTCAACGACGTGGTTTTGGGCAGGGATTCCATTAGTGGCGCCTTTGTCGTTGTCCTTGATTTTCATTGCATAATCGTCGAAGCATTCATCGACGCTTTTGAATGATTCGTCTGCGTAGAGATCACTAACTTCAACTTCATTAGGACCCTCAATTGAAAAATTGACTTGGCATCCTCGAATGAAAATATCGTGGGTGAATGATGCAACAATACTTTGTGGGATGATATTCTCTGCAATATGAGATTATCAAAAGGATATTATATCTAATCAGACTGCAAATAAACTGGAATGCTGAAGTTGACATTTTGCCAAAATGATACTTTGTCCATCATACTCAACAGGTGTGAAGAAGTTGGAGAAATAGGTAAAGTTATATGGTGATCAAGAATGAAATAAACATATTTTGAATAGTTTAAAGGATGAAAATGAAATTAATCTTCTTTCACAATCTTTTGCAAAACAATTTTCATAAATCAATTTGTAACCAAATAGAAATTTTTCAAAGTTATTATATTTTTGTGTCAAATTTTCCGAATTTTTAAGGGAAAAGCGAAAATAAAAGAAAAACATAAACAATTTTTTTTTTATTTGATAAAATTATGGGTATATTTGTATTGGAAATGATAAGTATGTGCGAATAAAAACCTGCAGCTGCGGCAAGCAGATCATCTTCCGAGACAACAATCCTAGGGAGGCTTCGCCCAATCTTCTTCTCCCACAAAGAAGCAAGATCATTCATGTTGAGATAATTGCAAGAGGGTCGGAAATGAACTGACTTGTTCAAAGTACGAATATCATCAACAGCTTTTATAGTAAATTTTCCAATATCAGGCCCAGCAACAAAATAAGCTGCACACATTAATAAAAATTTATAATCACCACAACTTATACTTATCTAGACATCTATGTATGTATACATATATATAACATTATATGTACGTATATATAATGGAGAAGAGCACATGGCGTGAGCGTATCCCTAAAAGTCAAGGGAGTTATATGTCGTATGTTACGGATTGTGGATTGGGAAAAGATTTTACTGATAGTGGGTGGCAAACAATGAACAACTATTTATGAAAGGGCAAGATGTAATTTTATTTCATTCCCCCAAAAAACGTAGAATAACTACTTAGAAAAATTACTATTAGGAGAGTATATTACTGGGACTCGAGGTTCATGTATTGTCTCATACGCACTCCAAGGTTGTCATGGACTTTGGTTGGACCATCTGAGATCTTATTATAAAAATTGTTCAACATTAGGTTAATTACTAAATAATCTTGTTATTTTTACACCGTAATCGTTTTTGTTATGCAATTTAAAAAGATTCCATGCACGTATATAATGACGTTTCTGTATGTATTTGGGTTACTTAAATATCATCTACGTTTGAAAGACTATTCAGTGTCCCTGACATTACATCAGGCCAATTAAAACTGTCATGCACTATTAATTTAATGTTCAAGATAAGTTAGTTTTAGGGAATGCACAACACACCAAATTTGCGAATTCATACGTGAAATATTTAATAATCTATTTTATCATTAATACATATATGGTCCCCCAACGTGCAGACCACGATATACCAAGAAAGTCTACAAATTAATTTAATCTCTCATGGAAAAAGAATAATAATATTTGTTGCCCGCTAATGGCGGTGTCCACTAGACAGCTAGAATCACTACCTAGTGAAGGAATAAAATTTTGATTTGCCCACTTAGTTTGGTCTCCAATTTTTTTGGGTTTGGGGGTGGTTCTGTTATTGTTATAGTTATACATGAAAAATGCCGTCATACACACCTGTATTTGTGAACGAAGAGTGTGTGTATATGTATGTATGTGTGTGTGTGTCTAGAGAGAGAGAGAGAGAGAGAGAGATAAAGAAAATCCTCTACTAGACAAGTAATTATTTAGACTAACCAGAGGGATGAGAATTACAACAATATTTAAGCATTCATGTGTCAATGTTCTAAACAAGAAAAGAAATTTGAATCTTGAAATTAGTATACCAAAATCATTGCTCCTACAAAATGTGTAGTTCACGCATTAAATTTTTTTTAATATTGTTTTCTTCTTAATAAGATTTTCACATACTCTTATATTTAAAATTAAAATCGATAAGTAAAGTTTTTCAGGAAAAATCAGTAGATAGGAAAGGCACAAACTATATGAAGTGGTCACTGTCTTTTTTTTTGTTTGGATTGTTTCCTCCAACTTTGATAAGAGTTTTGAAAGACTTATATCAATGCCCCATCAAATAATAGGACCGGTAGTTGGATCACTGTCGAATCATGTGATATATAAATGACTTAACTACATCTGGAAAATAGATTTAGACACCCTCTAATTATTTATTAAAAATGCTAACAATCATCTATTATGCGATGAATAATGTATAAAAAACATTTGTGAATATACCTTAATATTCGTAAAATGTGCATTGAAATTTGATATTTGTATTTGTTTCGCATTATCTGTATCCACTGCCTAGCGAGCAGTGATTAGAAAGACCCATTATTTATATGTTAATAAAAAAATAAGATGGTCCATATTTAGAGATGTAATGGTCTAGTTTGGTAGATAGATTCAAAACAAATAGAGGTTTTTGTTGTTAGGAATCCAGAGACAGAAATCGAACCAAATTAATTCAGTTCAATTTTGTTCGGGTTGTTCAATTTGATCTATCTTTTTAAGTTTACTACTGATTTCATAGTTCACGAATGGACTAAGTCTAATGTAAATTAAAAATAAAAAACTCAATTCAGAAATAAAAAACTAGAGCATTAATGGCGTAATCCCTACGTAAAAACAATAGTTACTTGTATACAAAATGTTTATAAGTAGTAGCAAATTTATGTAGTAGTAAATTAATTATCAATCATTCGAAAAGAAAAGAATTGACAAATTCACAAGTTCAAAAGTGAAAAATATACAAGGCACATTCTAATTTCGGTCTGATCCGGTTTTTAAGACCGTAACATTTAAAAATAAATCAAACCAAACGCTATAGGACCATACCAAACTAGTTGAAAATCGAAACGAAAGGTTGATTGAGTTTGGTCTTCCAATTTTTACATACACACCTTTCCATTTTGGATTTTGGGGTGTGAGTTGTATATTAATTATTGTTTTTCAGTTCGAGTAGTAATTAGTCCCAAGATTTATAATCTCATGAAATTATATCTACTTTTAAATCAGTATCCAACTACAAAATATTCTTGTTGGATAGGTTTTTTTTTTTTTTAATTTTCTTCCTTTTTAGGACTATGAAAAAAAGAGTGAGGCTTGCTAATTTTTGTTTTCTAAAAAAATGAAACTGATTACTATAATGCTATTTTGTGGAGCATAAAAATTATATAGGGTAGAGGTAAGTCATTCGGTTGGGTGGACCTACAAATACTAGTTTGTCCCTTATCATAAAAGTCTTAATATATAATGTATTTAGAATCCAAATATTTTCCCCGTCCTCAGAAATCTTTAAAAAAATGTACTGTCGGATAAACAAGCACTCTGGGTTGGGTCGTTGGTCCCATTGCCATGTACTGTGTAGTTGTTTCCTGGTCCATGTAAGTTGTTACAACATCCGTATAATAAGACTTAAAGTGAAGACGTTTCGTGAGAATATGCCTAAAACAGATGTGTTTTAAATTGAATGGTCTAAGTATTTGGTTACCTTTGACGCTTCCATCACCGTAGATTTGAAATTTATCCAACGGTGGGATGACTTCTGACGGGTGAGTGTTGTCACAGTAGGGCCACGAAGCAATGGAGTTGCAGCAGATATAGGTGTACGGTACCTCTGACTCCTCAACCAGCCGTCGGACCTTCCGCTTTTCGTTGTACATCGTTAGACCAGGCTCAACCGGATCCGCCCTGTCCACGTCATGCCCAAACTCCGACGGCAAGAACCTCTGCACCCATTCCACCATATCTTTTATTAGTCCTTTTTTTTTTTTTTTTTCTCAATGGAGTATTTAATTTACTACTCAATTGATTTTCCGCGCGAAAGATTAATCTCGTAAATTTCCTTTCAAAAAGACAAAAATGCATTGATTATAAATACGAGGAGTGAAAATCACGAACCCATTTATTAATGTTGAAATACACAAGTTTCCTAATTTTTCCAAATTCCAAATTAATTTAAAAACAAAACCGTATTGATTCTATTTTTAAAAAGGAGAATGGTAACCACCGCTTATTAAGTGTTGAATAATGTATAAAAGATATATCAATATTTGTAATTAAAATGTATTAATATTCGTATTTATTTAATATTATGTGTATTAATCACCGTCTAATAGACAATAATTAGCAAAATCTTTTTAAAATAAGAAACTTTCGAAACGGGTTTTGACTTTTCAAGGATTAAAAGTTTGATATGACAATTAGGAACTTCTGTGTACAGTGCACAAAAAGAGTGTGTTGCGTGTTAAAACGAACACGGTCCGAACAGTAAAATATTGACCGAATAATTTGCTATCAATATTTTACGCACTAAAATAATATTGTTTTGACGCGCAACACGTGCTTTCTGCCCTCCCCAATTTCCTGGTACTTGAAAGGTCAGTGCCTATTTGGCTATATTCAAGGCTTGTTTGGTTTTCCTTGCATATATCTTATGTCTCAATCTGAACAGAACTATTAAATATAATTATAAAATAAGCAAATTAACATATAAAAAAAATGACAAAAAAAGGGGTTCTCAATTCCGTTCCAAGCGTTACAAATTTAAATTATAGTGGTAGATATGTGTGTGTGTGTGTGTGTCAGTGTGACTGAGCCCGTCATGTACAGGAACAGCAATATTTCATGTAATCGGACTTGGAGGAAATTTTCGTACATTTTGGAACTTTGACTTTTGTTTAAAAAGATTACCTGAATGGTTCCAACAGCTTTGATGGCACGGACTAAGGTGAGCTGGTCCAATATATTAGCACCACCTACTGCTGATATAACTACGTCTATCTCATTCTCTTTTAGTATCTTCTCC
This sequence comes from Arbutus unedo, assembly GCA_014822125.1. Lineage (NCBI taxonomy): Eukaryota > Viridiplantae > Streptophyta > Magnoliopsida > Ericales > Ericaceae > Arbutus > Arbutus unedo. Next base: position 11,619 of record JABCMJ010059960.1, read on the forward strand.
AGGAACTCTTGATCCTTGAGAACACCCTGCCATTAAAGTCAAATTCAAATTTTAGTAACATAATTTCCGTACATATTTAATTATACCTTTTCTAGCTCTTTTATTGCAACCGAAACGCCAACCATTTTCTTTTCCGTGAGAAGAGAAAATTAATAAAGTCCCAGTTCATTTTCTATCTCGATATCAAATTTTCCAAAACCAATTCGTTTTGTTTTCTGATGAATATGATTTTCATCAAGTAGAAACATGTCTTCCGGAATTCTTACAAAAGCCAGTTATTGTCATGAGTAAAAGAATGCTTAAAAGTCAAATTTGAAATCTGTCAATCTGATGTGGTTTCTGAAAAATACTATGCAAAATGATTCAAGAATAACATCCAAGAAGAAAATCTTTTTTTTTTATTTAATTAGCAAAAAAAATTATATTAGAAAGTGCGAAGAAATGAAAAGAACAACGACACCGGATGGTAAGACGCCAGCCCTTACGAAAAGAAACAAGGTTTAAACCCGGTATACCACAACAGTTTGGTGTGGGATATAATGTCGAAAGTGCCGCACCATTGTATGAAAAAAAGTTGTAATTTTTTTCCCTTGGATATAGATGCTTCTGTCTATTTTCGTGTCTCTGTGTGTGTGTGTGTGTGTGAGAGAGAGAGAGAGAGAGAGATAGCGAGAGAGAGTGAGAGATGGGGAGTGGGAAGGGAGGGTTAGGTTACATGTATGATGATGGCGCCTTTGTCTTGGAGAAGTTTGATGGTTTTGGCGTTAGAGGAGGTAGAGCGAGCAAGAAGATAAGTGGGTCGACCAGCAGCAAGGCTGGCTTCAGCAATGAATTGACCAATGAAACCAGTGGCTCCGATGATGAGGACCTTCTGGCCCTTGGCAGCAGCACTAGCAACAGAAGGTGATACCGTCATTGTTTCACTCTTTCCCCTTCTGTTTACCAACTCTACTGTTCCTAGTCCGTAAGAGTTGGAACAAACGGTTGATTTGTAAATACAGGCGAAGGCTCGTGGGTGGGTATTTATTAGTAAATTATTTTGATTTAAATTAATTCACAATTAATTCAATTTCTAGCTACCATTCTGCCTAAATTGTTTTTTAACTTTTTCTGTTTGCCCCAATATTTCACCTACTTCTATATTTGACCTTTAGTTTTGACCAAAAATATAAATTCCCCCATCTCTTGTCATGATTTCCTTTGACTGATTGTTGAGAAAAGTCTTTGGTTAATCATAGGTTAAATTCTCTGTCTTCCTTTTCTGTTCTTGCTTTTTTTTTTTTTTCTTTTAAAAAAAATCAAAGAAACGAAATTTTACTAACTCCAATAAATATTACAATTTAGAAGGCCAGCTAAACCCTCACCAATACGTGGAAATAATCTCCTCTTAAATCGTGAAACAATTAATTTTCAGGGGCGGCTGAAGGACCGACCATCTACCCTCCTCGTGGACTTCTTCTATTTGTGTTATTATAGTGTATGTCTATATCTATAGAGGACTCGGTTGCACACAGCATGACGTATGTTACGTTAAGACAATATCATTTTAGCGAACACATCACTTTTTTTAAACAGTTGAACAATATGTGAACAGTGTTTTGTGCTTCAAAATAAAGGTTTAGGTGCACAACAAACTTGTGGAGCAGCAGGCAACCTCATTCCATGTGCAGAAATAATGAAATTGTTTGTTGAATAATAGTGAAGCAATATAGACATGGCTATATGCTAAACAACGTTCTACCTAGGGCAGTTGTTAAAGCACATTAATTAATACATTAAACTTATTTAAATATTTATTGATTATGAAACTTAAATTTATAATTAATTTAAGTGTAGATTTATAATTTTTTTGTTTTTATAGAAGATGCTGAATTCAAATCTAGTGCATTCATAACAATTTAGTTTTTTCTTTTTTTATAGAATGTAGTAAATTTAAATATACTACATTTAATATAATTAATATAATACCTAAAGAGCACTCATTCGCAAGATCCTATAAACATATAGGACTTAGTCTAATTATTGTGGAGGATTAGCAACGCGGTATTATGCTATTGAATACACATCGGCTATCCCACGGAAATGTACAAAATAGGATCTCAAACGTAATTTCAAAATAATTTATGTTAAATTTTTTAGATTTATGTTAAATAGTTTATGTTAAATTTTTAAATTTCAAAAGAATAACTCAGAAATTTTTTAAGATTTATCCAAGTTTTTCAAAAAAATTTAAAAAATTAACAAAGTCTATTTCGGACATAACGATATTGGAGTTCATTTTGGTAAAAGAAAGTTCCAAACTTAAAGATTTAATCATTTAAATAATGACATTTAATTAATTTTAACAACAGAAAAGAAAACTTTATTATAATTCTAGGAAAACTAGGAAATCTATATTATATCGGACAAATTACGGGATGTCAATGAAGTTGCTACAAACCTAAGAAGTGATGAGTGTAATTTATCTAACAAACTGTGCAATAACTGCTTCTGTCCTTGAAGTTAGAACCATCAACAAACACAAAAACACAAACAAACAAACAAACAAATCATTATAGGGTAGTCTTAGGGCCACGTTATATGGTACTTTAACATATTTTTTTATCACACATTCACATGAAATTTATATATTCAGTTTTGAACTCACAAATACGACGTAAAAAAGAGTGTTAGGGTACTATGTACCGGTATCCATAATTAATCACCCAATAATTACTCCTTCTCGAAGGAATAATCTCGCGATAATGACAAATCACTACTAGAAATTACACATTCTGTGATCACTTTTCGTGACCAAATGCGTTTTGGTCACCGAAA
>JABCMJ010060014.1:0-13268 GCA_014822125.1 Arbutus unedo
AATAATTTAATCTAAACAAATTTTTACTAAACTAAGTTTTACACTTCTACTCGAGGCAACATAATTAAATAATTACTACAAGTCAACTGGTGGACTGTAAGCATAATTAAAAATGCAAAGCTGCAATTGATGACATTAGAAAGACCAAAGTGGAATATTTCTAAAACTATGAGGGTCACAGGGGTAGTTTACCCTTTCCAACAAAAAACAATGTAGGCTTTACTAGCAATCTTGGAAACTTCTCTGGTTAATAATAATCTCTCTCTCCCCTCTCTCTCTCTCTCTCTCTCTCTCATCCCATCGGGATGGAGCTCTCACTCTCTCCTTCTTCCCTTCGAATTGCAGCTGCATCTCCTCGACTCGGGAAGTCTTCTGCATATAGTAGATTACCAATCCACCACGCCTGCATCTCTTCTCATTTTTCATTGAAATGTTCCAATAACTACTCTGCCCCAGGCTTGTATAGTCACAGAAACTGCTCGAGACCTACTCCCCAGAGACACCATAATCGTCTTACCATATGGGTATGTTTCATTTCTTCGCTTTATTACCTGAATTTTGCAATTTTCTCTTCGGGGAAGTGATAATTTGACTTGGGTATCTCGTGGAAAACAGAGAGGGGGACGAGCGAACCTTTTCTTTTAGTCTATCTACGAAGTATGAACTTCATTAGCGAATCGTTGTGCACTTATACGTTTCTTCGGATGGGGATTTCTGATGCACTGGAGGTTGGGCGCGCACAATGTGTGCGCATGTGTAGTTAAACATGCGGTGTGTGCGTGAAATGTGGGAGTGGGGTGTAGGAATAGAACGTGTGAGTGAGTAGTTGACTTGAGTAGTTTTACGCATGTGAACTTGTAAAAATTTATGTTTTATAGGGCAATTTCGGAAAACATGTTTGTGACGGAGCTTCAACTTCTAGTTCACATCAAAGGGGATACTCCCTCCTCGTTTTTCTTTCTTATTTTGGTTCCTTTATGTTTAGGAAAAGTCTACGGGTCACAAATACAAGTGAATTATGACTATTAATTTTGAATTTCGGGAAACTTTCTTGATTCATTTTCTGGACAGTAACATTCCTCTTCTGTTTAACTAGAGGTTGGGCACACACTGTGTGTAATTGAATATGTAGGGCGTGTGATTGAAATGTGGGAGTGTGATGTAAGAGTGGAAGGCGAGAATGGGTTGCGAGAGTGGGAGTGGATTAGCTAAGGCGAGTAATTTTACAGTTTGATCTTGGGCAACCTTTTATTTGGCTTCTTGGGCTACTTATTTGGTGTGAAAAAATTTTGAAGCTTCGTTACAAAAGTGATTTCTAATATTGCACAACAAAATATAATTTCGTACAACTATTATTATTATACTATAAATCAACCATCAGTATTAACTGAATTTCAAGAAGCCAAATAAAAGGTTGCCCAAGATCTGTATTGCTTGGTTCCGTAAAAGTTAGAAGTTACAATGCCCAAATTGACTAGATAAAGTTGCTTCCGGGTGCTCCGAATTTGTTTCTTTTTTTGGCCAAATAAGGTGTGCAACTTGATGAAAAGATGTCCACCTGCCATGGACAATGCAGCTATGGAACTTTTGGCAAGCTTTGATAACCATTTTTGGATTCCTGTATGCTCTCAAGTTATTGCCAAGTCCTGCTTACGACAACCTCTGCCAGGCTTTTCACTTTAGCCTATTGTGGGACTACTTTCCTCACCCACACTGCTGGGTTTCTGTTACATACCCTCTTGCTTAGGGGCTTTCTTATGAACTTCCTTGACGTTGCAGGATTTCTCTCTTAGACAACCACTTACAATAACGTTTGTTCATACCACAACCGTATATTCTGCTAATCCCGTGTTTCTCTTGATGCATCATAACTATGGTCAGTGTAGGAACATCAAAGTCATGTGCTAATACAGTTTCACACGTCACTTGGTGATAAATCTAGATTCTTTGGAGTATTTGAAATTTTCAATTTATTTGTTCATAACTAGAACCACTAACATAAGAACTGGTAGAAAAGAAACACAGATTACATCGCAGCTTCAGTAGTCCATATTCTTATTCATTGGTCTGCAGATGGTGTGATTACTCATCCTAAGTCTGAACTCCCAATCTTTCATGCAATTTTTTTTGTACAAGTGGACGTCTTTTATATTGATGCAATGCTGATTTGAATCCATCATTGTCTCCTGGGAAGAATTGCAGCTCAGGTTGTTAACTGCTAGTACAACTTTAGGAAAGCCTGTTATTTAACTACCAGAAATATTAAACTCTTTTAGCTGTACTTTTACAAGAGGACTTTATATGCAGTTCAATTTGCTCTGTTCATCTCTTCTATTTCTTATAGATGGTTTAACTTTTGAGAGTTCATTTTTAAAAATTGGCATTCCGGTTAAGTTTGAGGCTCTTTTCTTATGGTAGATGCAGTTGGGAGGTATATAAATATAGTTGGCATTTATGTGCCCTGCCATTTCTTAGTAATCGAGCTTTACTTATTTCTAATGTTGAATACTTTGAAAAGTGAGGGCATATTTTTCGCCATTCTATTCGTAGAAAAGTAGACACTAGATAGCCTCAAACACATAATCCGATTGTTTGAGACTTTGAGTGTACCAAAAGATGAATTATTATGTCAATTTAAATTTGCCGAAAGCTGAAACAACTCTCAATTGCTTTGTCTGTTTTCTTTTACAAGTTCACATTCGGTGCTTGCATGCATTTGACTGTAACTGGTACGACATGCAATTCAGCAATTGTTTTGATGTCACACTGCTGGATCTAGGAAGGTGGACATGGTATTGTGTGTTTACTTCTGCACCCAAACACTTCTGACTGAAAATGTAAATTATCTCAACGGCTACTTTTTGTCAATTGGTTCGTTTCATGATCTGGCTTATCTCCTCGGTTTCAAATAGGATTATAAATTCCAAAGTTGTAAGTATTATTTTGTAATGATGGATTTTATTACCTTTCCTCGCTGAGCTGCTGTGCTACATGTGTCCTTTTTTTTGTTTCAACATTATTTAATATAGTGACTTTTCGTATGATTAAGCCCACAATTGTGAGTTTGCCTGTAGTTTTACGTATTATAATGGCCCAAGGTGTTTGGAATGAGCAACCTGAACTAAACCTGCTCCTTGAATAGTTTATTTCACTGGGCCTAATCCGGCTTATTGAGGAGCCAAAATCTAGTCTTTGCTCCTTTACCATACAATATTTGGAGAAAATGCTACATGGACCATACAGAAATTGCATGCATCATCCACTGCTGTCAAGTTCATCCGGTTGAAGTTATTCTTGCGAATACTAAACTTTCCTTTGCTTGATTTACAAAGTTTATGGTAAAATTTAACACAGTTGTTCTATTATTTGACATGGGTCTGTTGAGATTCAGATTTTGATTTTTTGCATTTATTTAAAAGTGGATGCTGACAGGCCTCCTCACAAATTGGTGCTACTGGATCTGATTCAGTTCTGAATAAAGTTTCTGAGTTCAAAGATGCATTCTGGAGATTCCTAAGGCCCCACACTATTCGTGGAACGGCACTAGGGTCAACGTAAGTAACTATCATTCGAACGTGCTACCTGTATTGCCTTGTTCATTTTTAGCTAACTTATGCCAGCAATCATTGACTTAGTTCATGTTTCTTCTGTTACAGTTCTTTAGTAGCTAGAGCTCTGATTGAAAACCCAAATCTGATAAGGTGGTCGTTGTTGTTGAAGGCCTTCTCTGGTCTGCTGGCTTTAATATGCGGCAATGGTTACATAGTGGGCATCAATCAGATATATGATATTGGAATCGACAAGTAAGCTACAATGCTCTATATCAATCGCTTGGCTAGCTATAGCATGAATGTACGCTTCCCATTGGGTAGCAGGTGCAAAGAAAGAAAGAAAAATGAAGAGAAAATCATGCTAAATGAATCCTTGGCCTTTTTTTTCTTGGTTTTATTCAGTTGAAACCTTTCTTTAGCTAGACAAATTTGTGTTTCTTAGTTGTTTGTTATTTAAACATATGCGTTCACTTCTCACTAAATTTCAATCAAACGGGTTTCTTCTTTTCTTTTTCCCAATGGTGAGACATATGCATGAACAGGTTTCTTTTTATACGGGTGAAAGTTTTTCTGGTTCTAACTGCAGGGTGAACAAACCATATTTACCTATAGCCGCAGGAGATCTTTCAGTTCAGTCTGCATGGTTTTTGGTGGTACTTTTTGCAGTGACAGGCATTTTGACTGTTGGAATGAACTTTGGTCCATTCATTACCTCTCTCTACTGTCTTGGTCTATTCCTTGGCACCATCTATTCTGTTCCCCCATTTCGAATGAAGAGATTTCCTGTTGTTGCATTTCTTATCATAGCAACGGTATTTTTTTCTCCTCTTTTCTTTTGCTATAACAAAATGTGTTTTGTTTTGTTCTTTCGCCGGTATGTAATAATTAGGTGAAGCTACTTGATACCATTTCGGGAAATGGATGAAAATTGTGGTGCACAGAGCTAAAAGAATCTTTTAACATGGAAGTAAAGAAGCAACATATGATGGTTTATTTTTTATTGCTCTAGAACACAATCCTCTTCAGGATATTACAATAGCTTTTGGAAATCCTAAATTTGTAAGGAAAGTTGTTTTATTTGTGTTATGAAAATATATGAAGAACTTTGGTTGTAGAAAGCCTATTTAAGGTAAATATTGAAATGTTATAATTTTACGTAGTGGATAAATATTGACTTTTTTAACAAGAAAGTTTATTGGGAAGACGGATTCATGTAGCCGACCCAATTGATTGGAACTTAAGGCTAATTTTGGTTAGGTTTGGTCTGCGTATATCATGAGCATGTTAACAGAAATCTAATGTTTGATATTACGAAAACCGAAGTGAAAAAAACAGAATTGTGGCATCAATACGAAGGCTTTCTTTTGGTTTCCACTGCTTGTAATTTACAAATTAACAGAACCAATCTTCACAGGTCCGAGGTTTTCTTCTTAATTTTGGCGTATACCATGCCACAAGAGCTGCTTTGGGACTTACATTTGAATGGAGGTGAATTGCCACTTGTTATTTCTATGCCATAAGCAATCCATGATTCTAGAGTACCATTTGAAGTACCTTGTATGGTGGCTGGAAGCCAAGCTGCTCATGAGAAAGTTTTCTCACGCGCATGCCATTAATTTCTACTGCAGCTTTCCAGTTGCTTTCATCACAATTTTCGTCACAATGTTTGCGCTGGTCATTGCCATAACAAAAGATCTTCCAGATGTAGAGGGGGATCGAAAGTAAGTTTCCAGACCAATTTTAGAAACATGCCTGCTGCTATTCTTTTCTGAGAGTATTATTATATGATAGTATGATACATTTTGTTATCTTCTTTGTATCTGTATAGATTTTTTGAGTAGTGAGATTTTGTCAATTTCTAATGTAAAACACTCCAATCATAATCGAACTTTTTCTTCACTCTCTCTCAGAAGTTCTAATATGCTGGATGACTTGTTCCTTAAACTTTGGTTCCTACTTGTTCCTGAGTATGTCTATCCGTTGTTGGTGTAATTGTTTCATAGGTTTCAGATATCTACTTTGGCAACAAAGCTTGGCGTTAGAAATATATCTTTCCTTGGTTCTGGGCTTCTGTTGTTAAATTATGTCGGTGCTTTATTGGCGGCAATTTTCATTCCTCAGGTGAATTCATCTTCCTTCAAAATTAACTTAATGCTTGTGGTCTGGCTGGGTTTCAGTTTCGTGTTCATCTCATAGTTTATTTAATAGCATCTCATGCCCATTTGTGGATGTGCGGTGAAATGTTTCTTCGACAGTGACTTACGCCAAAGTGGTATCTTGTAACATGTATCACAGGCTTTCAGGCGCAGCTTAATGATACCCGCACATACCGTCTTGGCAGTGACTTTAATTTTCCAGGTTCATTTTAGAATTCAACCCTTCTCCCATAATTACCTATTCTTTTGGATGTCCTAGATCTTTCATTTGTTCCCTCTTTATTATCCTGGTTTGAAAGAACAAATATGTTTCCTATTTGAGTGTTTTATTGCATCGAGAGCTTTTTTGTTGCCTTTCAGAATGTCTTATAACTACTTTTGTTAGATTAGTTTTCTTCATCAGATGGATTCCTTTACATTTATTTGTTTTGTGTGATTTCAGGCGTGGTTGTTGGAAAAGTCAAATTATACCCAGGTATTATTCATTTGAAAATTTGTGAATGATACATTGTGATGTTCTTGTGAGTTCCTTGCAAAAATTTTGGACTTGCTTGAGATATAGTTACACTCAATAATATGGCACTTCCACGAGTGATACTGGCCCTTGACTCTCTAAATAGGAAGAGGGACAAATAGGGATAATTTCTTCGTACCTGAATTTGATAGCCCTCTCGACACCTTATTGGAGCTTTGTAACTAGTGGCCACTTTGCCATCGCATAAGCATTTTTCCAATGCGCAGAGCCAAATGGGAGGTTTATTGACAATTTGACAATACCTTGATTTCCTAGGCTCCAGGACTTCTGCCTTTACGTTTAGGGGAAGTTGCTGAGCATTTTCTGATGATGCCCTAAGAATATGCCCTGAGTGATCTCTTCTTGCCAAACGTTTGAATAGAATGTATCTAGTCTAATCTGGAAAGCCTCAAGAACATGTCAGATCATGGTCACGCAGACTATGGCCAGATTTGTGTGAACCGCTTTACGTAGAGAAATACGTGTTGTGGTTCAACCACCGCACTGAAAGGTCAAAACAATTCACTGCACATTCAACTGAAATAGGGCCAGAGTGGGGGATTGTTACTATTCTCTATGTTCTAAGAAAAATCATTAGTTTTGATCTGCGATGACACAACTCTCATCATATTTTTTTGCCTTGCATCTTTCAGGAAGCAATCTCAGAGTTCTATCGGTTTATATGGAATCTCTTCTACGCCGAGTATATCATGTTTCCTTTCCTATAGTGCGGCACTTTTCACCATCAGGCTGTATCTGCTGTTGGAAGGCTTCTGGAGTTTCAAAATGGTCACACCAGAACAAATTTCAGTGTCCGAAAAGTACAAGTCAGAGAATGTTAACTTGGGAAGAGAGGTTCTTGCCTTTGTTTTCATTCTATATTTCTTTATTTTGCTTTTCATTCATTTTAGGGGGTTGGTTTGTTTTGGGGGAGCCAGTAGCATTCGTGTTGTAAGAATACGTATATATCTACATGAGATTTTTATCTCATACAGCTCTGCGTTCTGTTCTTCTGCAGTCATTGGATCATTTTTCTTGTTCAGGAATCTCCTCTTTTCTTTCACTCCATTCTGAAGATAAATCAAGATGTTTAACTAACTAGTTGTAAGAGTATCTTCGGTAATTACACTTATTTCTCGACAAGATAGACTTTCAAGACTAGTAAGCCTAGTACCTATCTGGATAATGTCATTTTACTTGATCAATTTAAGTTTGTCTTAATTCAGCTTTACGAATATTAACTTCGTTTTCCAAATCCCGAGGATTAGCTTGTTTGGAGCTACTAATTGATTCTAGTCTATCGAAAACCTCATTATTTTTGGACTCGTTGCTTGGAAACACCCAATGCTGACCACACTGAGAGACGAAAGGGCAAGTAATGCCAGTTGGCAAAGTGGCATTAAGCATTCCTGATAGTACAAAAAGAGAGGTTGTGATGATGTCAGCTACGTTCATACTGCTTTGAATCAATTGTGAAAACTCAATTAGAAATTTTCTGGTGTGAGAGATCTCACGCCTCAATGAACAATGCAGTATGTGTGAGTATTTTTAACACTTGAGCCATTATGAATATCCAGTGCTTCTGGATCACCACGTGACGATGTCCAACAATATATAGTTATCTACTACTCTCAAAATAAGTCGAGAAAAAGAAACTGGCCAACAACACTGATAAGTGCGTCTTGGACAACAACGATTCAACTGCAACGTTATCAGCTGATGAATCTTCAGGCTTCAAAGAACAGAGTGCAGAGAAATTTCAAAACAGAAAAAGGACTTGTACTTCTTCTTCACATGAAAAGGTGGCAAAACCCACAAAAAAAACTATAACGATTTTCACCCAATGTCTTACACAAGAAGATGTACAAAAGGGATGATGTATAGGAATGGTACAGAAAAGATTGGAAAAGAATACCTAACAAACACTTTCAACGGCGAAACCTTCAGATTACGGTGTTGCTATTTGATGCAACATAACTTGTTGTGCAGCAAGAGGACTTCTTCTGCCAGAAGTTGTTTCTCTACACAAATTTGAAGGAGTCGCAACCGTAGGACTAGGCCGAAATGATCTTCTTGGAGAGGAAAAACAGCTTCTTGGAGACAAGTTCACTTCCTCTAGAGCCCGAATTTGGAGCTCTGTTGGGTAGTCCCTAACACATCCGATCCGTGGGCCAGCTCCTGTGGTCCATTTGCAAGATAAACGCTGAGCCAACTGATACGATTTCATTCCCTTGTGTGAATTTATCCTCTGAATAATCTTTTCTCTTGGTACGGGTTCTTCGTAATCAGATTCTTCACCATCATCAAACAAGTTATGCTTCGAAACAATAAAATCCTCATCATCGTCTGATAAAACTTCTTCTGCAGTTTCGTATCCATCTATTGGAGATTCAACAGGGTGAATGCTGTCACTTTGCTCTTGTTCTTTTCGTTGTTCATATTTCTTGAACATCTTGATCACGTCATCCTTTCCTGGTATTTCGAGTGTTGTGATTTTCAATGGTAATCTTCGAGAAAATCGCGACAAGGGTAGGTGCAGATTTCGTGCATTATTATTGCACGCTTGTGTTCCTTCAGAGGCGTAAGCAAGCATGCCACCTTCACTTCTCTTTTTGTCAAGTGCTTCTCCTTCTTCGTATATTGGGTTTTTCTAGAAACATCAGAAAACGAGAAAAAGATTCATGTGAGGTCTATATTTTACCTTTCACAAAAGAAAGAACTTGCCGATGTAAGAATTTTTTTTTTCCAGACAAACAAAATGGATATGCAAATATGCTACTCCACGTATTTTCCCGGGAGTATTATCCTTAGCATCACATAATCTCTACCACGTCCTGCGAGCTCTAAAGAGTAGTTTTATACCCACCAAGCCACTACGAAGACTTGAACGAGGAACTCCAAGTATTTTACCCATTGAACTAATCACTTGGGAGTGTAAGAGAAGGTTTTACTGGGATGCATTTGACTTCCAAGAAATTCTGCCAAATCAGTGAACCGATATTGTGACATGTCTCTAGACTTTCAATATTTGCGTTAAAGCATCCATCTCAAAACTAATTGACATTGAGTGAAGAGGCTGACCAGCCTCGTGTATGAGTTTCGAAGGTAATAATCAATCAATGTGAGACAAACTCTAGCAGTCCCTCGCAAGACCCTCACGTGGAGAGGTAAAAAGCAGATCCATAACACAGAGATCATAAGGAAATAAGGTGCTCTTAAGGCACAAACAACGGGCCAACCAATCAACCAAAAAGTCTTGTCCAAAAGCCTTCGAAACTCTAATTCTCATACCATTTTAAAGCATCCAACTCAAAACCAATTGGCAGTGAGTGAGGAGGCTGCCATACTAGTTTTGGAGGTAATAATTAATCAATATGGGACAAACTTTAACAATTTAAAAAAGAAAGAAAAAGGAAAAAAAATGCAACTTCTTATTATTTTAACCTGGACAATGCTGAGATCCACTTTGTGCTCCTTCAGGAATAAAATGAGTTGTTCAAAGTTCTCTTGTGTTGGGAGATAATGCCCACTGTGTGGCCAAACTGCCTGTTAAAATCAAATTAGGGATAACTTATCAGAACAAAAGTCCCTTCAAATTTAAAAAAAAAAAAAACCCATCCAAAAAGGCACAATCAAAAGAGAAAGAGAGAAACAACAAAGAAGAAACACATTTGTCATTTTAGCACCCCCGCAGGCTTCCCACTCAGCGGGGCCACTTCTTTTCGGGTCAACTTAGGATTTGTTTGACAAATTCCCTGATTCTGGTTTCAACGGATTTCGATCTCTCTACCTTAAGAATACCTTCCTCCACGACTAGTCTCCCAGCAGATAATGTGGCTCCTCCAGCCAAGAAACTGGAATGTTGAAAAGTGCCTTTGTGCTTTTGACCGACATACAAGGTCTTGGACGTGCTCAAGACAAAAATCCACTTATCATCTTCAAGTTCTGTCCTTGTATCCAAAAGCTTCCCTGTCTGCCTGTACAAGAACTTCCCATCCTCCACTGCAACTTCATATGCCTTCCTTTCTGTCTGCATATGAATCAAAAACTATTGGTAAAAGCAAATCTCAACCAAATGGTAACAAATTGTATTTGTTTCCATCTACATGGATGAAACATTTCCATTTGCGAAGAGATCGAAGCAAAACATTGGAGGGATAACGACGTTCCAGTGTTTCTGATAGAAGACAGCAGAATATGGCGCAAGAATAGCAAAAGAAAAGGAAATATAGCAAGACAAAAGTCATGTCAACGTGGATTTAAATTTATTTGATGACACTAGACAAATTTCATTCAATAACACTATTTACTTTTTGATTTTATACAAGAGAAGGTTTTACAAATCTAATATATTCGGCAGTCATTTGAATCCTTTGAAACGCTCCCCCTTCTCTGCTTGAGGAAAACACACACTGAACTGTAGTTTGATCCTTGACTAAGCATATAATGTTTGTCATTTGGTTTCAGATGAAGCCATCGATCGCTTGTGAAGCCCCTTGTCAAGCCACATTTCTAATTTCCAAATTCTCTTGTACTGGGCTTATATGAAGGCGGGCATGGGGTTGTTTTACCCGATACGACGTCGATGTGAGCACTCGCTCCTTGAACTTTTGGACGATTTTTCCACTTTGGTACGTGGATGTCCTCTTTACCCTTTAAAAAACATAGGTTGGTGACCAAAGTGCCAAGGCAGGACAAATTCCAAAGGAAGGGAGAAGCATTCGTGCAAAACCCTGTGACATCTCTCGCATTTATATCGGTTTCTGCTGTGTTCGAACCTGTATGAGAACCAGAAATAAGGACCACTGTGAAGGAAGATGAGGCTCACCGGACCAAGATATTTGATGCATTGTTGTTGAAGCTTTGATCGAGAGCATCTGTCGAGGTTGACTTCTTTACCTTCTCCTATGTCAAGCCTGCAAATTGCAGAACAAAGTAGCCAATTCAAAATGATCTTATGTAGTTTGTGAATAAAGTAGCCTGCTTGTCTTCTTGATTGGTTTCCGGTGCAATGTTCGTACCAATAAAAGAACGGCTGTTTACTATCACAGTGGAGCCACTTGACATAATAGAATTGAAGATTATGACCATAGCGATGCCGAGGATCAATCTGTTTACAATAAGGACTGAAATCAACAAATACCCTACTAAGAATGCGACACAGTATGATCCAGTTATTAATTATCTAAGCTAGGAAAAGGGACATACCGCCTCAAGCCAATGCTGTAAAGCAAGTTTCCGAGCCCTTTCATCCTGTGATAAGCCCTTTCCAACCTGCCAATGAGGAAGAGGGCCAAGTAGTCATGTCTACAAAAAAGATGTATTTACTTCTCCTTTGAATGATGAGAAAGGGCGAGGGGGAAAAAAACCCCGAGAATCTTATACTTGTTTGTATGCATAAAAAAAGTGAGATTTCCCTGCTCCATTCATTCCCCACGACTAGTGAGGACCTAATTCCACTCTAGATGAAGGGAATGGGAAAGGAGATTCTGAGACTGAAAGTAAATGATGCACAGACCTGCACAAGCAAGAAAGGCTACTTTCCAAAGGACAAGATCACATCAATCTCACTGTTTTGGTGAGATATGGTGAGAAACCCCAATCCTTTCTTTTCTCACTCTTTCTCGCCATCCAAAGAAGCGAAGAATGTATGCATGAAATGGTCTGAAGATTACCTTGGCAGCTCGGGTTCTTGCTCTTGACCAACGTGAAACAGCAGTTTCTGGTTTCTCTATGTCAAAGAAAGATATAGAACTCCGCTTGAGTTCAACAAAATCTAACAACTTCCACCTAGAAAATATATCAAAACATATTAAACACGATAATGATAGAGAAATAATATGATGAAACAGTTTATTTCAGAAATCCACACTAAATGAACCATTCGACTCTTTTGTGGAAAACCACATTCTAGAATCCAAAGGATGGAAAAAAAATGCAACAGATATTAACACAGAAATCCACTGTAGGTTTTCATTCTAACAAGGGTCTTTTCAAGAACAAAATGGATTACTAGAACAAGAATCGTTTTACAGTCTTGCTTTTGGCCATATTGGGAAATGTCGTCTTCTCCGGGGAGGCTGGTTTTATAGGTTGTCCCATGTTCCCATGCTAGATTGAATTGACAGCCATCATTCTCAATTGTCATGCCTTCGAGTTCAATAAAATAAATAATGTGCATGGGGGTGCCTCTCCTGCATTCTGCAGGAATGTTATCCGGGCAGTCCTCATCAATACCCTAGGAATCCCCTTTGTTATAATTCCGGAGGGCTTGCCCTTTGCTATACTTCTAGCTCAACAAGATAAGTCCGGCAGCTTTCTCATTTGGAAGAAAATGACATGCAGAGTTAAAACTTAAAAGGAAATAAACGAAAAGAGCAAACAAACCATCTCTGCTCCACTAGAACAGCACAATCTGCTAGCTGTCTTCTGGTACGGAAACTTTTGTACACCTTCTGCAACCTCAAAGCAGCGTGGAATCTTCTGTTACCAGACTCCAATGAGGTTGGTTTGCAGATTTTGCTACTTGTTGGTAGTTTTTCACCATTTTCTCTGCTCAGGGAGCTTGGACATCTAACAAATCCATTGTCCTTCATATCTGAAGGAGCCCTAAACGAGAATGTCGTCCCCAATTCCCTCCCTTTAAAGCTAAGAGACCCTTCAAGTATCATTTTCCCAGAACCAAATGATCTCATTATGGCAGGTTCTGAATCTCGGCCATTGAAACTGAGGGATCGGAGAGCCGTCCCAACATCACTTCCGTCGAAGGATTCAAAGCTCATCGATCTCATCAAAAAAGCTTCAAGCCGTCTATCTAGATCATCAAGATCAGTGAAGGGACATGAAAAGGGTATCCCCATTTTCGTTATCGAAATTGGGAGATACTACTACGAGTCTCCGAATGGCCGAATTTTTTCTTATAGAATGAGATCACTACCGGGTCATATGAATGCCTGTTCATAAGAAGTAAGAACAAAATCAATGAGATCGAGAATTGAGTTCAAATGACATCCAACAACATCACAAGAAAAACTTATTTGAGGTGGG
>JABCMJ010060031.1:0-12393 GCA_014822125.1 Arbutus unedo
ACAGCAGCAGACCGGCTGGCTGGCTGGCGGTAGCAGTAGCAGTGATGGCTGCGGCAGGTGGCTGAGCGGCTGGGCAGGTGGCTGGTTGGCGGTAGCAGCAGCAGTGATGGCTGCGGCAGGTGGCTGGGCGGCTGGGCAGGTGGCTAGCTGGCTGGCTGGCGGTAGCAGCAGCAGAGAACAGCAGGCTGAAACCATGATAGCGGGATATAAAAGAAAGAGAGAAGTGTCTAGGATGATAGAAACACCCTAACACAATAGCTTTATTTATATAGAGTGCATAGACTACAAGTTTTCTCACAAAACCAATGTGGGATTAACCCAACTATCTTATTCTAATATTCTAACAAATATGTTTGAGTTGAACTATTAAATCGAGATTAGAAATCAATGCTTTTTTTTTTCCTTGCATTTTTCCTTGCCTATGTAGATTCGGAGTTATGGACATGGGTTTTTCCTCTTTACTTACTAAAGGTTCAGTCAATTGTTCTAGAAATTCAAAGGCCTTTAATGATGTTGCACTGCTGTTAATCCAGATGCTATGTATTTACAACAAATGTCAACTCTTTTGACTTACTTCTTGGATTCACAGGGCTTCTGCAATGTTTGTTGGAGTTTATGAACCAACAAAGCAAAAATTGTTGAAGATTTTTCCTGAAAATCTTAGTGCTGTAGCTCATCTTGTAAGGATTTGTTTCTCTTCTCCATTTTTTTTGTGCTCACGCTATTTTCCCTTTATGATACTAATGTTTTGGTTATGGCATAACACCCCGGGTGATGTGAAATATGGGTTTAACTTCATCAGTACAGTGTGAAGGTTCTTGTCGCAGAGGAAAGATTATACCATTTGATTTGTTCATTGCATTGGCTAAGAAATCTATGACATATTTGAATATAAGATATCTGATTTGCTTCCACCTTTGGTCTATAACTTCCATGATAGAGATGACACCATGCACATATGATGATGTCGTAATGTGACCTTTCAAAAGTAGGCTGTTGGATCGGAGGGTATGCCATAAATGAACTGAATAGATGAGTGGGGTTATGTGAATGGTCATTTTTATGAGTTAGTAATAAATATTTTCATAGAAATAGGAAAAGTTGTTACCAACTAAAGTTAACTTTTAATATAATATGGAAATAAGTTCAACATGATTTACCTTTATAGTAACTTGTTTACTATTTTTTAATTAAATCCAGGAAAAATTTGTTACGCTGTCTTAAACTTTTAACTCTGACATTGTACTACAAAGGTCACAGTTCGTCAACCAGGGATGTCTACATGTGTGCGGCAGTTTTTGAGATTTATTAGCTTCCTAAATAGATTAAGCAAGAAAAATAGTGCAAAAATTTGGATATTACTGGCAAGTACTGGGCATGTATATTGGGATTATAGGTGAAGTGTTGGTGTGCACTCTTCATCCTTTTACTGTTGGGAATGATTAGAGACTCCGCAGGGCTGCAAGACCGGTTCTATTGTCTTAAGTTGCTATCCTAGTTGACTTCTCTATTGGTCATTCTCAGAGTAGTCTTTCTAATTTCGCAGACCACATTTTGCTCGATGGGTCTTGGATTCTACATAATTGTGGATATAACCCGTCTTGTGTCGCAAAGTTAAATGAGACCAGGGATTTTACCTTTTTCTAATGTTGCGACACAGAAAGGAAACTGATGTTTCCAATGTGGATACTGCAAAGTGTCTATGTGCATGAATGTAGCATACCGTACATTCTTTATTTGCTTTGGAAGTAATATTCATAGTCCGCACGATGAGCCAGCTTTATCTTATTCTAAGGATGTCAAATTTCATGTAGACTGCAGGTGCAATTGGAGGTCTTGCTGCTTCTCTTATTCGTGTTCCAACAGAGGTAGGTAACTTGTGCATTTTCATGTTCTCATTCTGCCTTGCCAGTCCTTCTTTCCAAAGAAATGCCTCTATTTCTATTGATATTTTCGTTGTATTCTGACAATTTGTAGGTTGTTAAGCAACGGATGCAAACCAGGCAATTTAATTCGGCTCCGGATGCTGTTCGTCTTATTGTTTCCAGGGAGGGCTACAAAGGTCTCTATGCTGTATGGAATCATTTTCACTCACCTTCTCTTGGATAAGATCCAGGCTTTATGCCATCCTAGTTTCCAGTTTCCAATATTTGCTTCTTCCACTTAGAACATTTTTTTTTTGTAGCCTGTTGTCATGAAATATATAGTTTTCTATATGACTTTATTTGTACAAGTCCTAACCCTCTTTTATTATTCTCATGCCGTAGGGATATGGATCATTTCTACTGCGAGATTTGCCATTTGACGCTCTCCAATTCTGTCTTTATGAACAACTTCGGATAGGTTATAAGCTGGCGGTAGAGTACATTATTCTATCTATTTTCTTTTTTCCTTTTAATTGTCTTTTTCATTGGTATATTGCTCAGGTTTGTGGACTATCCTTTCTTCAGTTGTTCTCCATTTCCCCACTTGTGCAGGAAATTATCTCATTCAGAATCTCGTTCATGGTTGTCTTGGATTGATGTGTTTTATTGAAGGGTCAAAGTTTTTGTTTTCCTGTGTTTTTTACTTGTGATCCACAAATATTATTAGACACATGTATGATTCCAAATATGCTTACGAAGGTTTGCAAAAAGTTATTATGTGCAAGCGAAGTCTAATAATAAAAAAGAAAGCACTAACCAAGATCCATAATACTAAAAATTAAAATGAGGAAGGGTGATGTATGTCATTATTCATTGCATCATGAGTAAGGGAAAGCACTTTTTCTTAAGAATGAATCCAGTTCCATCATTCTTCCGTTTGTTAACCCACCTTTTTCTAAAAGAGATTGTAGTAATCCTAGTTTTACAGTAGTTATAATGGCTCTCTTATATTGAGAAATTTTGTCTTATGACATTCGATCACTGAATCCATTGACAGCTACATAAATGACTTGAATTTATTTTTCAATTGGAAGTGGTGCATATTGTGGTTGTGTTAGTACTTTTGTCAACCTTGCACCTCTATTGAGTAGTGCTGGAGTCGCAACATCAAGGTCTGGCCCAAATTGAGCAAAAGGAGGCCATTTCATGATATTGTACCAATTCCAGTTTTAAACTACCGCATACTTGTTTCTTGGCTATCGACTAAGTGGCAGACCCGACACACTGACTGTAATAGCAGATCTAATTGTGCAGTAGACGAGCTCTGTTTCCAAATAGATTTGTCCATCAGTAATGGAAATGACATTAGTAGGAATATAGGTTGATACGTCTCCAATTTGTGTTTCATTGACGGGTTGGACGGTCAAGCTACCTGCGCATGTCTAGTCCAATTGTTTAGCGGCTCTTTTGAAGAGGCGGGAATGTAAGTAGAAAACATCCTCCGAGAAAGCCTCACAGCCTAGTGGTCGGAGTGATAATGACATTATTTACTTGATGAGGGGGGCTTATGTTCTTAGCCTAAGAACAAAAGAAGTCACTCTAGAAAAATAGATATGAGTTACATTCTAGTTTTGAGTGTCTTCTTGTATAGTTATAATAGTCCATAGGCTCAAATCAAAGTGCCAAGGAAGCAGGAAGGCGGGATAGACAGCTATAATTTCTTGAACTATATCATAAACAGATCTTCAACTTGTCCTTGCATATTTTCTCTCAACCAGGGACCACAAAAGAGATGGAATTGTCCATCTTCTTAGCCTCCGTAAGACGTGCCAAAAGTCTCAATCAGTCCTTATCTATTCACGAAGTCGGTAATTAGGCATGCTACTAGGAAAGATGGGCTTTTGCATATGCCCTTATCTTTATTTAGAGCAGTGTGAGGTATCGCTTCAGAGAGAATGTTGCATGAAGTTATTTATACCGAAAGAGCTTCCAATTCCTATGGTCTATTTGAAAAGAGGTGGTCTACCTTGCGCAGTACCTGCTTATCATCCTGAAATTATTTATTGATATGAGAGTAATACAGACAAAGTGGTGAAGCTCTATTTATCGTACTTTTTGTTGGTGCAGACAAAAAATGAAGCCAAGTATCAATATGCGAATTAGAGAATAGGAGAGCAAAGACAAAGAAAGGACTAGAGAGTCTCTCATCACAAAGAAGAAAGTACTTAGTTGCGGTACTAGCATCCCTTATCTTAGTCTGTACTTTCCAACTATCATTCCTTTGACTGTAAGAAGATTTCTTCTTCCACTAGAAAATATAGAATAGAATTCTCTAAGGATAAGGACCCAACAGACAACTCAAGAAAAGCTAAAGCTCATTGAAAATATAGAAAGTGATTGGTTAGCTTCAGGCTAGCCAGATCTGGGGATAAAATGGACAAATAATAGAGGATCTTTGGTCATCTTTTCATCTGCATCTGAGCTGCTCCTTAATTTTATATCCCATCGAGTAAAGGAATATCCTACTTTAGGAAGAAATCAAGCCATAGAGCGCTCTGTGCTTTCGTCTCGAAACTTTATTGTCTGTTAAACACCTTATGATTGACATAAATGGAGCAATTACTCTTCTCCCTCAGAGAATCCATATCCTTATCCTTCTTACTCTTTTGAAAGACCCTCTTCCATGAGTCCCATTAGGCATGACAATAGCGACACCCTACATAGCGGCTAGAAAGGAGAAAGAAAGAATCTTGACATGTATAGGAGTGGAATTGGTCTTAAGCCCAAAAGAAAGAAGATTTCTTTCGTATAGGAGTTCTCCCTTTACGTCATCTTTTCTCTTGTTAAGTTAACCTAGGCGGGGTAGGGAACTCCAGGTTTGCTTGCATTATTTGCAATCGAGTGAGTGAGTTCAAGACTCGATATGGTTCACCACCCCATTCAAGGAAGATCGATAATAAAAGATAAGATAAGATAATCGAATAGAAAAAAGTCTAATGGGATTCTCCTTCACTCAAGGACAGGACTGGAAGCCCTTGAACAAGCTAGCTTTCCAGATGCTTTCTTTTGTCCTTACACTATTCTCTATTTTGGAGGGGTCAACCTCTTTCCTTCTCTCTTTCCTAGCCTGGGTCACTTTTCCTCTGATACGATCCCTTTGACTTAGTTATTTTCTTCCTTTCTGCTTCAACCTCAACTGACTCATTTTTCGTAACCTCCTCTTCTCTGTCCGCCTTGCTTTTCTCATAGGAATAGCACCAGAAACCACCATTAAGCGATGAATCTTTAAGGTCATTGAGAACATTTTGCTACTTGAAATGAGAAAATCTTCCAAATTCGTAGCATAGTTGAGTGAATGTTGAACCGATACTAATGTCTCTTCCCTTGCTCAAATTTAAGGAAGGCTTTGGCTGAAGGTCCTGCCATCTAGATTGCATTTCAGGAGGTTGAAGACCATCCCATTTCAACTAAAAAGATAATCTTGTCAAAGATATCTAACATTTCTTATGAGTGAAAATCCAATCATCTTTTTGTCTTTTTTGCATAAAGAAGAGCCAACTGATAGTTAGAATCTCGTCCCTTTCTAAATTTTCATTTCAAATTGTTCTCATCAAGCGTGCTCCAAAGAACAAGACAAAATCACTTTATGACACGATTAAACAAAGTAAGAAAGAGCTAACATATTTTCAACCCCCATCTATCCCCCCGAGGAGGAGTTTGGTTTCGAACCCTGGATGGCCTATATCTACTTGCATTCTTGATCTTTGGTGTTAGTGGAGCAAAGGAAGTGGGGTATGAACGAAGAAGATGAATCAACAAGTGGATCGGGCTAACGGACGAACAAGCACCGATGGATTAGCCACAGAAGCAATTGACCGATCCAATACTAGTGCGAAGAGTGTCAATGACAGAATTCCAAAATTAGGCAAGATAGAGCTCAATGGAGGAATAAATGAGAACATTGGCTTTTTACGTTTTCCCTTTATCAACATTGGCTTGTATCAAATCCATCTTATTTTCGTTTTATCTTCCAAAAATAGAAACTTAGTTAAGTTTTTATGTAAATATCCTCAATATGTCAGAAGATATAAAAATTTTTGGATATCTCTTCCTTTTCTACTTCCCTTATACTTATTCAAATTCTTCTAGAGAAGCCTTTTGTTAGCTCGATTTCCTCTTCCACTTCTCCCTTTGAGGATCTAGGTAGAACATAGGCTTTTTTAAACAATTACTACCAAATCTTTGAATGAGCTTCATTTTGAAAACGCCCTTCTTAGATCAACAGTTTTAGCTGATATATATGTATATACATGTGTGTGTGTATATAAACACGTATCTCGTTTAGTTCCTTCATGCCTACTATAACTAGTTATAGTAGGTTTTATTCAGGTGGCTTCAACTACAAGCCAACTCTATATATTGGTCTGAGCAAGGTACGAAGTATTTGAAATTCATCTTTGAAATGAACAATTCTTGAAAAGAAATCTTTTTGTGGGATTTTAGATATTCTATAGTTCTTTCTCGCGTTGTTTGCTATTTTTTGGTCATTGAGATTTATGAACAATTTAGATGTTTATTTAGGGAACCCTTGTTCTCTTTTTTAATCCACAGGTGGCTAATTAAGGTAACTGTTCAACTTAGTGAAGTTATTTCATTGTAACCAGACCTAATAAGAACAAAATCATGCTTTGTAGGATTTGAACCTACAACATTGAGTTTTGGAGGTGCACGTTCTATTGAACTGAATTAAGAGCGCTTTCTTATCATAATAGATTGGACTGTAAAGAAAAAGATTCTTTTAGTCTTTATTGATTTGGATACTTATCATCCCGCCGCTCCTATCAAAGCTTACTTTCTTATGAGCAAAATAGCTTCAAAATAACTAGACCTTTGAATAAACATGGCTTTCCCGACAGAAATATTTGCATGCGACATAAATCTCAATTCCGTGTATCTGGTTAAGCAAGCCCTGCTGTCAACTTCCACCCAAAACATAAAACCAATGCGTTATGTAACTTGATTATTTAGTTAGTCCATACGGAGAAGAATTGCAAGGCCATGAGGCTTATCAACAAATGTCATTATTGTTACGCTGACCACTAGGTGGTGAGGCTTTCACGGGGGATGTTTTCTATTTACATTCCCATCTCTTAGAAAGAGCTGCTAAACAATCAGACCAAACAGAGATTAAAACAAGCATATAATATCAACGGTTTTCAATGTGTGAGCAAACCCAATTAGAGCACATTTTTTGTTTCCCAAGGTTAAAAACAAAGATTCAATAAAGGTCGACATGTACTCAAATCTGAGATAAAAGGTTTAAAAGGGTGGTTCAAGATCGGGTTTGCTGTTGTTAGAGAAAATGCAGGAAATGTTAGATTCTAGTTGGAGGGATGAAGACATGGCAAGGAAAATGGGATCTAAATAAATGAAGAAAGAGGACTGATGGTTTAACCATGTCCTTCTCTTTCCAATTTCCTTTCCTACTTTTTTCAAAATCCTTTGAAGAAATTGGGATTCTCAATCTGTTCTCAAATCCTCTTTATTTTGGCGAAAAGAAACACATAGTGTATGCCTTGGTAGGTATCATCCATAGGATGGTTTTGTAAGTTTTGATTTGTTTGGGCATGTTTCATTGACAACATAAAATTTTTGGTCCACTTGTGTTTTGTGTGTTCATTATAAGATGGAAACGTTCTGCTGCTTCTATGAAAGGAAATAAAGCTTCAGTCCCTAGTTTCATTGATGTTGATAATTTCTTCCTCGGTTTCACTCATAGGGGAAAGTTCCTAACTTAAACTGAACAAAGTACTGTTTTATTGCCACCTGGCCCTTGGAAAACTTGCATTATATCCCGCAGGCCCCCTCCTGAATGACTTTCTATGCTGGATTCCAATTTCTTGTATTCTTAACATTGCTACAGCATGACTTGATTAGATATTGTCACTTTTAGCAATTTAAGTTTCAACTTTTTAGAAACTTGGGTGGTGGATTAAAGTTCACGCACTGGGTCCTCTGCAGTTCTTATGATTGCTGTGTTCCCTATTTTTGGCACTTCATCCTAAATGCTTTCGTACATCCAAGTGCAAGTGCAAAAATAACTATAACTGTAACAAAATGTTCGCGAGATTTGATACTATTGTTACATTGGCAATACCTGAGGAATCATGTGAAATGAGAGTTGAGACCCTCTCTTCTATATAAACAGTTGTACTTCAACTTATGAAACTTTGCACATTTAGTAATTTTTTGTCTGCTTACACCAATCTTCCAGGCAAAGAGAGACCTGAATGATCCAGAGAATGCTATCATTGGTGCTTTTGCTGGTAACTATACACGCCAGCCTGTTTTTATTGCCTCCATCTGGAGTTCTGTTACTCATGTTGTACTACTTCAGGAAATATTTTCGTGTTTTATATTTTGTTGTTTCCTACAAATTAATGTCATTCCCCATGCCCACCACCCCTCCTCTTTTATAACGAAGAAGTGTGCCTTTTTCATATTTTAACTGTCAATGCATCTCACCTGTTTTGGGCCCTTTGGAATTAAACTTGGGCGCAGAATTAATCATAAGCTACCATATTTTGATACAAGATTCAACTTGTGAAAGGGACATGGAAACATAAAGAAACAAAAGAACGCGAAATAGTAATGAAGGGTTATTTTTCCAGTCACACAATTGCAAAACAGATGTGATGTATTCTAGATCAATGTTGTTGAATTTATTCTGCAACATTTGTGGTTCCCTCTTTTCCTTCCGGTACCCAGGCTGAAAGGGAGGTTTATATGTCCCATTTTATTTGTCTGATTTATTCATGTAAGATACTTGTTTCTCTAATTGTTCCTGGATAATGTGCTACAAAATCTGAAGTCTTCATATATTTGACTAGATGTTAGTTTTTTTTTGGGGGTCTTTATAGGTGCACTAACAGGGGCTATGACTACACCCCTTGATGTGATTAAGACTAGGTTAATGATTCAGGTATGTCAAATCAGACTCACTCGCATCCTACGGCTCTGTGTCTTCTTCATCTATGTTAAAAAGAGAATGTTCAGTGCATGCATGCTTCGATGTGTTTGTGTTTATGTTACCACTTACCGGTAGATTACAATGTTTTATGTGGTTTTTTGACCTGCAGGGATCAGCAAACCAATACAAAGGGATCTTTGATTGTCTCCAAACTGTTGTCAGGGAAGAAGGTCCTCCTGCTCTGTTGAAGGTATGAGTACTTCCTCATATGTCCTTTTACACATCACAAATAGAATATCAAGCCGTATCATCTTTTTCTTTCTATAATTCATTAAATCCTTGGTTGAGAGGAGGGCGGGCTACAGAGAGGGAGAATATGTAGTCCAACAAGAAGAAAAACTAGAAATAGCAAATAATTGGACAGGGAAAAGACTACATACGATTAAACATTCAAGGTCCCAGTGACATAGCCTTCACCTAAACATCTGGGCATGAAGTCTACGGACTGTGGGCACAAACTTCCTATCCATCGATGTCTTGACTCTGTATGTTTTCGTTACCACATTTAAGCACACACCTGTACACGCTTAATATATAGTTGTATTGCCTCTCAACACTTGTATCTACCTTCATTTGCAGAGAGGACTATTGAATTGATTCTTAAATAGCAAATAAAACTTCATATGATGTATTGTGACTGTTGAATTAATGGGTGTTTCATCCACTGGATTTTTACCTACATCTCGATTAGTGGTGCTGGATATGCACCTTTTTTTGGTCCATTTCAAAAAGTTAATCTGTCTTTTTAGCATTGGCGTATTGAAGAAAGTTATGGAACTTCAATTTTTTGGTTGTAGGGTATTGGACCGAGAGTGCTGTGGATAGGCATTGGTGGGTCAATATTCTTTGGTGTTCTTGAGAGTACAAAGCGGTTTCTTGCCCAGAGACAACCTGATCAGCATCAACAAGAAGACTCCCCAAAGCAGGATTGAAGTTTAGCTGAATTTACAGGGGCTTGTGCACTTAGATTATACATGAGTTTATGTTAATTTAGCCAGGGCCAGCCATAGGATCACTTTCTCCCTTGACGTTCCCTAAAATTTGCAGGAAAAACAATCTGAGAGAATTGTAGGAAAGAAACCTATAGTCATGTACCGTTAGAATGGTTCATTTTTCTGCTTTAGTTTTCTATTCGAAATAGTTCATCGTTCTTGCTATTAGTTCTCAAATATCGAATTAATCAAGGGGATTGGTAAATATTACACTTCTTTGCGTTGGCATTATTGACTTATAGAGCCTTGGGAACTGGATTGCTGAAAAGCATCAAGTTTGAAATTTGGTTTAGCAGCCTCGTGTTGATTGGTTCTGCCATCTTGGCCGTTCAAGGCTAGCAAGCATAAAAGACGTTTGGATCTTGGATTGTGGAGGAAAAGGAAAGGAAGGGAAAAAATAATTACCTTTCCGTTTGAATCCAATATCTGAACAGATCATCGAAAGCTGAAATTACGAACATATAAACTAATGGTGTTCAATGATCCATTAGACCAACCATGATCGTCACATTGGAAATTGCATTACCGGTTGCACAGAAATAGCAACCCCCTAGCATAGGGCAATTGTTGTCTATTTTAACGTCAATTGCTTTTGGCACGTCTAGCAAAGTTTGATGAATTGTTAGCCTTAAACTACGAGGATGAGTTGCAGTTGGATTCTTTTGTCGTCTATTTTTCTGCCTTCCTTTGTGTGTTCTTTTGAATTGGCAAAAACATCAACAGCAAAGTTGATGTGTAACATTGTGAGATTTGATAACCTTTGCAGCCATTCCTATCGACGTTAACGTCAACTATATGGATTTGAAACTTTAAATAGGTCAGCATTGGAGATGGTGTTCATATTGACGCTTCGTCTGATGCTTGCATTCCAAGTCTGCCAAACTTTAAGTTCTGCACTCCCAACCCAACTAACGGCAATGTATCGAAGGTCAGTGATCTTACTGATAACTCCTCTAGCAGTGTGGTGTCTGAAGAAGCAGCTCAGGCTATCTCATGCATCCCCAAAAGTTTTTCTGGGAAAATAGGATAAGCGTACCTATCTCAAGGGTATTTTCTCGGTCAAATTTGGTTATGAAATTGCGTACCAACTCAAACAAGATGGGAAACTTTCCAAGCATGGCCTTTTGAGATCTCATAACAAATTCTATTGCGGAAGAAGAAGTGGCATATCCCAACAATTCCCAGGGTTTGCCATATCAGTATGCTGGAATTTGGTTGGCTATCTAGGGAATGTGGAGGGGATCACAGACGCAGAATTTGGCTTAAGGAAATCAAATCATTTTCCATGGTGAATGTGGTACGGATTTCTTCTGACTTGCAAACTTCCTGTTAGACTTTAACAAAAGGGCACAAATCTCCCAACAATGCTACTAACACACCCCTAATCACACCCGGGTGGGCCCACCCCACCCTATATAAGCCAAAAAAAAAAAAGAAATTCTAAATTTCATTTTCCCCAAACTTCATTTCCTCCCCCAGCCATCTGTATTCCTTTCCCGACCATCTGTATTGTAGAGAGAGGAGGAAGAAGGGGAACGCGACCACCACCACGATGGCCAACACAACCACCACCGGCAACCACCACAAAAGCAAGCTCAAAAACTGGTTATAATTTCATGATTTTGTTGAGAAAAGATGGGTTTGTTTTGATAAAGGCTGAAGTAGAAATCTATATTGTGTTCTTAATCGGTCCTCCCATGGGAGAAGAACCATTACACATATAGGATTGGAGGTTTCTATTATGTAACATTATCAAAATAATGCCAAGCACGGTTCCAGATGTTCTGTAGAATAACAATTTGTATTTTCCATTTTTCGATTGAGGACAGTTTGTTATTTAGTTAATGGACAATGTTGAATGAATTCATAGGGACGAAACAAAAGAAAAAGAAAAAGAAATGATCTTTCAATTAAATGCTGAAATAATCCTTCAATTAATAACAAGGAAAGAAAAATAACAAAAAAAACCAAACGACTGCAAAGGTTTCAAAAGCTTGTAACCACTAAAATAATCCCGTTTTGAATCGAAAGTTATGATAATGAAGTAGTTCAATTGTTGGTGGTGTTGTTGAAGACTTTTACTGGAACCAACTCTTCTGTGCCCACAGAAATTATAAAAAAAAAATCACCAGCAAAAGTTCATCGATGTAGGACAAGTCGGCTCGCGGGATATGACTTTGGGTCGCACCGGAGTTAGACGGTGGAGATTGCGGCGGGATTAAGCGGTGCAGAAGAGAACCGTTTGAGTTCCTTCTCTTTGACTGCAGCACTTGAGCTTCACTCACTTAACTCCTCATCAAGGCCTCAAGCCAGGAACTTTACAACTAAATAACTATAGTCCGCCTCACTTCAACTTGGTCATCTCCGTACCTTCACTTGAACTTGGTGCTGATAGCTTTGGCGCTTTGGTTCATTTCAGCAGAGCTAGTAAGTAATTGGGCAGTGGAGGTTTCGACTGACCCCTTTCTTCGGAGAAATTATCAAATTATGTGTTATTCGGAAACTA
>JABCMJ010060067.1:0-14435 GCA_014822125.1 Arbutus unedo
GAGAATTTTGTAGAAAATTAACTGTTTAAAGGAGGTAAACTGATAAAAAGAGGGTATTCAATAAAATTTTAGAAGCAAAATAAAAAATATATATAGTCATACGGCCTAGATATAGTAATTCTGAAAATTTGAGGGGAAAGGGGCACAGGCAGCTGCCTCCTCTGGACCTATACAGCTATGCACGTAATCCCCCTTTTTTTGTGTGTATTCTTAAAAAAGTCGTGTTAACAATTTTTCACGAGAAATTCACGAGTTAAAAATGATTTCCATGTATGTACCGAAAAGCACACAGTTTAATGATCCTCCGGTAGTTTGACTCGATGAGAACATTGAGAAGCTGTCATTTCTTCTCTGCAATAACTACGAAAACATCCTTCACTGACCACCTCTGCTTCTCATTTTTGGCTGGGGGATTGATGATGGCTTTCTCTGCATTGGCTAGCCGGTATCCTATCACAATCTCTCTTCGTTGTCGTGCACGCAAGAGCACTTCGTAAAAACTCAGTTCCTCGCCCTCCCGAAGGTAGAGAACCGCTAGCCTTATGTGCATCTCATTCCCCTGGAAAAGTTGATATAAGATTTTGTTGATGGCTTCAAGAGTATTATGAACATGAAGCTTGTAATGTGAAGAGGAAATTCAAGAACCATCAACAGGACATCGACATTTTTGTGACAGACATATTCGGGCATCAAATGAAACAGTAAAATGTTGAGCAATTTCAGTTCACTACTAGTGAACCTGTTACAGACAGGTAGTTAATGTTGCCCTTTGTCAATCAGTCACAAAAGTCGTGCACACAATTTACAGGAGCTAGCTATTCGGCGAGTGTCCAAAACAGAAAGAAAGAAAGGAAGACATGCCCTATCAAATCAAAACTACGATGTTCATGTAATGTTTCAGCAGCCTAAAGCTGATTTTTTTTCTTTCTATGAACGACCTTTTCTCTTTCTCTAGTGATCTTCTTTATAATATCAGAGACCATTTTGTTGAGTATTTTGGTAGCAATTGATTATGGGTCCAAAAATAATTGTCATGAAACAATATGTTACCATCAAATCAATCACACTAGTCAACCAACAACTAATTACCTCTGCAGCAAAAAGCTCTCCCAGTACGCTATTAATCTGGCGGTCTTCAGCAACCATAGCCAATGCCATGCTGACCAACTCATTTGACAGAACATAATCGCTGATCTTGGACATGGATAACAAATTTTTAGTCTTTGGGTCTAGAATTTCACTGATAATAACAGACTTGTCGGAAGCCTGCTGCATTTCACCCATCCAAGAGCCTGGTGAGAAGCTAGCTGTGTGTTCTTGGGAACCCCTGGCTTCTCCACACGGGAGACGCTTAGCCTGCCGAAGTTGAAGAAATATTTAATGTGAATAAAATTTATGACAGAAGTCGCGCTTAAAGCTGTAAAATAAATCCGCGGCTTGTCATACTTGAATGCAACTACGAAAATAACTAGGAAGTGTGGATTTTGTCACTTACCTGTTTTTTCTTTCATAGTTTCCAGGTAAAGCATAAAAATTTTGTTACTCAAATGGAATAAAAAAAGAACCAGACACATGTAACAGATTGTTTAGATTCCAATGGGATGACAATGACATTAACTTAAGCCGTATGATATTGGAATGTTTAGTCCTTCACCACAGGGCGATGTGCTTTTGTCAACAGCATGACAGATGCTTCAAACAGATTACGTACTGTTTAATAGATCTTCATGGATCTTTGGTCTTGTGTAATATGAGGTGATGAGATGAGTGCATGTATATAAAAAGAAACTCCTATTTCGCTCTGTAATTCATACGTTAGCTGCAAGGCTAAAGATAAGTATCTGAACACCCATGACATAAGGCTTAGATTCTCTTGTCCAATCTGATGTCCAAGTTCGTACATCTTAAAGGTAAAGGTCTGAAAAGCCATCCATGATTGTCAAACTTTCAACAGGAAGGTATAAAACAACTAAATGCACAAAAAGCGTCACTTAAGGGACGGATCTACCAATTCCTGAACGAAATACAAAATAACACAAGAAGATGGTAAACACACACAGGGAAGTTCTTTCATCTTATTTTTATATTTTAAAAAACTACAATAGGTATGTTTCCCAGAAACACAAGAATGGAAGGGGAAATGAAAAAAATCGTAGCATGATTCTTCACCCATGCTTTCCATAAACGATGTATGAACTGGACTTTAAATTGCTACGGACGAATTTTTTTCAAGTCATTTGCCTCCAAGGACATCAAAGGGACAAAATGGTGGAAAACAATCGGTGCAAGTAAAGAAAAAACTCACAAGTAAGCTTCCAAATATAGTACACCAATAAAAAAAGAACGGTAAAAAATGTCGTATTGTGGTAAGACTCGTGCTTTCCATAAAATTTTCATGGAGATTCCCTGTTGCTACTGATTGAAATCACCTTCTACCAAGGACACCTAAAGGATATGATCCAGATATGAGCACTGAGAATTTTCTGCAGACTATGAAGGAGATAAAAGCTGCAACTAGGTAGATTATTCTTCTTCTAATAAATCACCAAATGGCTTGTGGACATATTGCTGTATAACAGCCCCTTCTAAACTTGTAAATTTACAACCTAGAACCAAAGGGACCCATTAGTTTTACCCATCACAAATGAATCAAAATATAAACTTGTCCGAGAAACAATTTCAAATGATACTTCCAAAATGATATAGATGAGATAAAGCCATAAAAATTTACCTTCTCAAACAATAACACAAACATAGTGTGGACAAAAAGGTGAACTGCCAAACTATACGATTTACAATCACTAAAGAATGAAGATTTAACAAATTTAAGCGAGTGGCACTGCCGTTGGTTGTTCTAAGCAGCCCATACCATGAACTATGTTATCATGTGTACTGGCAAGTAGAAAAGGAAAAAAAATTGACAGGTAAACCATGCAGAATACGAAGTTGCACAAATACAAATTGATGCTCGCCCTTCAAAGGAAGTACCTGAATATCACGAATCAGTAGCATTGTGGCAAGAGATCTGGAATCAGCTTGAAGGGCTGAATCTTCCACTGATTCATCAGCCAAAATTAAGATCTGGACAAACCAGGAAAACATATTAATTGTTCATAATTTAAAAATGACTCAAACGAGACAGATATGCTTCCTAAACCGCACAAAAGCAGCTAAGATCTCTGACATTAAGATATGTATTATGATTCATAGTCACAACAGCCTCATCCCGTGGGTTGGAGATAGTTAAAATAGCTTTGAAAATCTTTCCATTCATGATTCTTCGGTAGTCCTCACATGGTCAACTGATTCACTCTCCAGTGTGGAACGGCCACTTGATCAAAACAAGTTATTGTTTGGAGGTAATTTGCATAAACCAACTCAACCAACCAAAAAATGAATGGGCCGAACCTCAGATAGAGGTTGCCTACGTATCCCGAGTTAGGGAATTAGGCCATAACGTAGTTTAGGGTTATGGTTCACGCGGGTTTTTATACTCTCCTTTTATGCTCTAATT
Organism: Arbutus unedo; assembly: GCA_014822125.1. Lineage (NCBI taxonomy): Eukaryota > Viridiplantae > Streptophyta > Magnoliopsida > Ericales > Ericaceae > Arbutus > Arbutus unedo. Next base: position 3,515 of record JABCMJ010060067.1, read on the forward strand.
TTTTGCCTAGTACCGCCCTTTTGGGTTTTCAGTCTAGCAAGCTCTTTCGGGTCTTAAGCCCTCATTTTCGCGTAGGCCATCTGTGTGGATATTTGAACCTAGCAGGCTTTTGCTCTAATTTTTGCCCAGTTTGTCTGCCATTGCTGTTTTCGGCCTAGTGAGCTCTTTCAAGGTCAAATTATCGACCGTCTTTGCTCTTTCCCATGGAAGACCAGCTTGGTGGTACCAATTTTTGCGTGCAATAACATGAAATTTTTCTTATTGATGTAACTTTTATTTTGCTCCAAGTTGTGTTTCTCAGGTTAAGAGTCAAATGTACTTACTGAATCAAATGATTCGAGAGGAAGGCTTTCTAGGTGCCGTCGGATAACAGCATTTCCTTCACGGTTAACAATTGATATATTCACCAACTGATTGATGTCAAGGCCACCATCAATAAGCTTCTTTTCCCTCTCCTTTTCAAGAACTTCATTGAACATCCACAACTCAGAACCAGGATCTAAAAATGCATCCAACGCCTAAAACAAAATAACAAATATTGATGTACGGGTTGGGATGGAGAAACCCAATTCTACTATTGCTACACCAAGACAGATATATGAAGCAAAAAGTTCTGCAAATATAGGCATGATGGAAGGACCCAAGTGGATTGTGGTGATGTAGCTGTACACTAAGAACTACTTTAGAAGAAGAATTGGGAGCATACAGTTGATCCTTATAACATTACCATAATCATATCCTCCATATCTCGCCGCCAACCACAAAAAAGTATCCTTTCTGCAGACTTTGGAACAATGATGTCTTTGGGCAGATTTCCTCTCCAAACCTGCAGCATTCAGGTAAAGACAAGAAAGAATTAGGGGCTCTGATAGATTGAACTTACCACAATCATATCATCAACGTCCCGTCTCCATCCACAAAGTAGAATATTCTGAGGCTTTCTTGCTGGTCGGGCAATATCTATGTATGGTGCTTCTTTGACCTGAATGATCAAATTGATTATACTTTTGTAAGTTTTATTTGTGCACTTAAATTCCATGATAGGAATCATCCAAATGTGCACAAAGAAAACTACATTTTCTTTGTAGAGTGGTCAGGCTGGTGACAAAGTTGATTTGGTTTTCTCTTTTCTTTTGCAAGTTGGCAATGGACACCTAGAACAAGTTTTCTATGACATTTTAGGACCTGCCTAGAGCTTCTTTTTTTTTTAAAAATAAGACAGGATGAGAAGACAGTACACATGACCTTAAGATATGATTAATCTGTAAGAAAACTCGAATTAAATAAAATGTTAATTGATTGACATTTTATAAGTGCGGAAAAACAAAGAAAATAAAAGAGTTAGGAGAATATTTTCTGGTATTGATTCAAAGGCTATACACAAGATTGTATATACAAATTCCTAGCTACAAAATAAAAACAATCCCAACTGATTCCTCAGAATAAGGAATCTTACCTAATCAAATCAAATAAAAATTAACCCCCAACTAATCTCCTAATTCTAGGAATACAAATAATACACGTTTCTAGAACACAATTTCCTAATTAATAATGTATATCAACACCCTTATTTTTCTACAATAAGGTCAGTTAAAATTAGTTCTAGGATGAAGGAACACAATGACATAATCTAGAACAAAAAGTATGGATAAGAGACAAATTTGACCATATAAAATGTCAATAATTAAAAACCTTAAACCACTTTTGACACTGAAGAACATGACAATCATAAAGTCAAAGATTATGCAAGGGAAGTGAATGAATCAATTAAAAAAGTTAATCTACTTTTGACATTGAAGAACATGATAATCATGAAGTCAAAGATTATGCATGGGAAGTGAATGAAAGAAAAACACATAAAAATTTCCAGCCAACATCTCAAGGCACAAATTCATGGCTTCAAATGAAGCACATGCAATGTGAGACTCCAACCCAAAATTCAAACATTTAAGGTAATGTTGGCATTATCAATCTTTAATTAGGGTTAATTAAAATTTGTTAAGATCTGTGGAATTTGTTAACCAAAATATGATCATAAGAAGACATCACATTCATACCGTACCCGCGACCGCTAGGGGTGAGAATAGTGGGGTTTGATATAAGGGTGAGTCTCATGGCCAAGTGGTATCGGATGACGTCAAGTCAACTATTGATTATATTGAGGGTCGCTCCCTAAAAAGTTCTGGCAAACCGTTGAATTGAACATAATTGTATGAATGATCATATTATTTTCGCAATATGGATGATCCATTTACTACGGAAATTAAGAAATGTGTTTCACTTTTGTCCTCAGCTACGGAAATTCTTTTGATTTACGAAAATTCTTTTGTTTTAACTACCTAGACTTCACACTAGCTTTATACTAATGAATGTTGCTATGCAACATGCTACGTAATGAGCCAGGAGGTGATAGAGCCTAATGGAGGACGAGACTAGTTGTTTTTGTTATTGTTTATAAGGAACATAGTTGTACTTTTGGAGTTGTATATGTAAGAGTGTTGTATGACTTTTGTTAAGTTAACAATTAGGCCATGTTTGGGCCAAGAACAGGTTATTATTGTAACTTATACAAGTTGAATAAGGTATGTAAATTGCACGTTTCTTGGGTTATTTTGTTGGTTAAATTATGCACGCTTCCGCAACTCTGAGTACCTTTAAGGTTTATATACAGATGATAGTTGAAAAATCTCTAAACTGATAACTATAGAGGCCTTAGTAAGTTAGACTCACTGGCCAATCCCTAACCCTTCTCATATCGGGATAGGTCGTGATATGCGAAGTCCATTTATGATACCGTGATCGAAGTCAAAATCTAGAGTATAAGACTATGTCAAGATTTCACCCATTAGTTCATTGATATCTCCAGTGTCTTTCTTTATATGCTTTCAATTTTGCAGTTAACATGCCCACATATAACTTGGCATATGTTCAAATTCCAAGGCTATTAGTTCTTTTGCATTACACGGTTAACGGAAACAAATGTGAAAAAGTAGCAAGCAATGTACAAAAAAACTATGTTGTAAGAAAAGAAAAGCACCATTGGCAATGTTGACGGGGAATATGATTCATCATCTTCTGCTATGACAAGAATTTCATCCCCTTCTTGTAGAACATAAGACTCGTCAGGATTGAGAATAATTTTTCCACCATAGGATGCAACCTTGACTCCGCAAGGAATAGCATCAGGGAAGCTGATCAATACATCCTAAGTTCACAAGGAAACATTAGCGACTTGTCGGAGGAATTGTCAAGAAGGAGATGAGATCTGAACTTAAACGAATCCACTGCAAATTGATGATAAAAGTTAGTGTATCATATTTGATCTGCATAATCAATTGGAAAAAATAAAAATCAACAGTACGTTGGGGTTATTAACATATCTCATCCAAGCCAGTGGAAGCACCCACAATATTAGACACGTCGCACACAAAAAATGACACCAAGTTTGCGAGGTTAAAACCCAAACACTTGCATCCATGGGAGAGATAGGTTCCACTATACAAAAAGTGAAGACTACAATGTTGGATAGCCAATACAAAAAACCCACCCTACCTGAGCTCCTCAATGAGAGTTGAGTCATCGCTCATCCTAGTGTCTCGTTATTCTTCTATCAAACCCTACATCTCTACTTAGTTCCTCACATCTTTCTCTCACATAAACCCATAGAACTGTGTCAATATTTATAGAAGCACTAAAGTCAGATAGTGCAAAAACCAGGGGTACAATAAATTCTTGGTTAAACTCATCAATCCCATTTCCTTTCTCCACGAGATCTGCAATCCACCTACTCCTAGGAAACCAATTCAAGCCAGCTAACTAACCTGTTAAGAAGTTTGGCACACCTTGATTTCTTTTTTCCGAATCTAACACCTTTATGACATGACATCTCATCACATAGTTTTACTCAAATAACACACATGGGTGGACCCCAACAGGGCCTACATATAAGCAGATTCAATTGAAAAACCTTTTAGTAACTGGACTAGCAATTAAATTTGACCTGTGCAAGGCCTGGCTGCCGAGCACACTGAATCATCAGGCGACCAATTACATCATGTGCTACAACAATTTCCACTAGATCTCCACCAACAAGTTTAACAAGGACCTCATTGTCGATATCATTTAGTTCCACCGCAACGTGTCCCCGTAGTCGTTCTTTGACTCCAGTCAGGCTTAAAACTGTCCTCAGTGCACGAACATCACTCTGAATCAAAGGAATTAAAAAAGTTAGCAAGCCCTTTCCAATATCAAGCATGAGAAGCACAAGTTTCTTCATAAAGGTAACCTGGTCTGCATTTCCCTCATCAGCTAGGACAATTATCGCACGGGCCTTGGAGACAGATACCTATATAATTCTGTGAAGTTAGCAAATCAGATAGAGCAGATAACAGTCTGAACCACGATTAAGTATATTACAATTATCACCCACAAAACAAGAACTTCTACAACAAGGAAATCAAATGCATGTGGTAATAACTGCCCGGATACACGATATACGGAAATTTAACCTAGTTGAGCAAACTAAGTTTGGAGGGAAATGCTTATATATCCCTTCGACTTTAGGCTGAGTTCCACTTTAGTCGTTCTACTTTTAATTTGGACAATGTCCACCTCAAACTCCACAGTTTGTTTCAATGTCATCCATCTATTAGCTTCCGTCCATATTCTCTAACGGAGAGGCCCCATACATTGCACGTGATCCCGCTAGAGGGGTAATTGTGGTTATGAGCTCCCTCCTTCATTTGGAGGGAAGCAATGCCTTCGTTCCCGCCAAACCAGACCCTATATAAATTGAAGAGAGGATAAACTTCCCTTAGAAATCTTTAATGTATCAAGAAACCCAAAGGAAGAGGAGAAGAGAGACTGAAGATCAAATTATGAGTTCAAGGCTCGGTGATTGTGGCCTACCTGCTCGCACGAAGACTTCCTAGACTGCAACAAACCCTGGTAGGAGGTTTCTGAGCTGCAAGAAGTATGGGGTTAGTTTTAAATTCACATGTACAGATTCCTTGTAGACATGTATAGGTTACCAATTTATTGTAATTTCTTCCATTGCTTATAGAAAATTGGACACTATGCAGGTCATCACATGAATCATTTGCCACATCCTCACCATCCTCTAGCCCTTTATGGAAGCCCCACCCATGAGCAACATATTTCCCTTTACTTTTCACTCTCCCTCCCTATTCAACTCCCTCATCAATATTTGTCTCAAACATCAAATCATCATCAGACTGCTCATACTCACTATCTTCATAAAATTATACATCATAATCACTTTCTGAACCACTACTATAGTGATCTTCTACCTCTACATCATCAAAGTCCAAATCTTCTACCCCTACATCATCATAGTCTACATCTTCTACCTCTAAATCATTAAACTTTACATCTTATGCCTCTACTTTCTCTGCCTCAGCACGTCCAACCCCTTATCACTTGGCCCTCCTTCAGCAGTTGGACCAACTCCATGAAATGAACTGCTTTGACCTTCTATTTGGACTATGGTACTTATTGACTTATTATCTGATTGGTTTTTTGTCCTTATTTGAATTCTTTTTGTAATTTTTTGTTTTACGTGAATTTTTTTATGGTTGTTGGCTCGTCTCAATAAGAGATTTCAGAAAAGCATAAAGTTATTTCCAAAAACTAAAAAAAAGTTTAGAAAAGACAAAAAATAAGCCAACACAAGTCGTTTTTGACTTATTTTTCGTCTTTAATAAACTTTTTTTAGCTTTTTGACATAATTTTATACTTTTTAGATTTCTTTTGTCGAAACGAATCAATAATCAACAAAATTTTGATGAAAAAATAACAACTACAAATTTTTTTTGAATAAAAACAAAAAATAATTAATATAGATAATCAAAACATTACTCAATTTGACATGTTTAAGCATGGCATTTCATGTAAACATGCTATCATTCAAAAATCATTTCTTTAAAACAATCTCATGATTTAACATGCCACTGCAAATGTAGTAGAAGGGCATATTCAAACTCACCTCTAATTGCTTCAAGTATCTTTATTGATCACACACTTTGGTTGTCACATTTAGACCCTATTCCATGAATGTACTGCTTTAATAACATATTCCCATTTCTAAGTCCAATGACAATGTCATTCTAGGCCTGACACGTCAAAGGTATATGCTTGGCCTTTTCAACGGAAGAGAGATCTGGGATGCCTACTAACCCATTCTAGGTTTAATATTGAGGTCGGTCCATATCACCTAGTCAGGTTAAAAAGAGACCAAGGTTTACACAGTGTATAAAAAACCAGCACACAAATGCTCTGTCCCATCCCGCTGTCATGCCGGTCGTGGCCCCTGTCGTGAGGCCTGTCGTCCGGGGTAGCAACCGGGCTACCATCCAGCCTCAGTACCGGATATGTTTAAGGGTTCTGGTTTTCTTCCCAACCTCCATGGCTGACCTCTAACTACCATAATTAAGGTCTATTACGCTGCCAAATACATAGCTATAATCAAACTTTGCTATTTCGAAGTAATTAAAGAAGAATCAATCTCAAAACCCTGAAGAAGTAACCTGATACCCGATGTTCTAATTTTCCTGGGTTTTAACCTCCTTCAACCTCTGTTCTTCTCTCTTTTTCTCAAGCTCTCAGTTCTCTGAAGTTTGTACAAGCAGAATGAGAGGAAAAGGAGCTTCATTGGTCTTTAATCGGACAAAGCAAGCGGCAAGAAGGTGGTGGAAAGGAAACAGCTTGGTGGCAACGTACAGTTTTTTCCCCTGGCTGGCTACTCCAAGCTCACTTCCAAGGAAAATTGTTTGAATATTTCTCACTACTTACCGTAGTAACTTGTATCCCCACACATAACATGTCCCAATAAAACATACCGTGTACCCGATGATTTTCTGAAATAAATCCTCGATCCCCAATTAATTTTAAATTAACCCTTAAATTTTGTATTTATAATTCCAACGTTACCCTTAACCGTCCATATTTCGGGGCGGGGTCTCACAATTACCCCCGTTAGAGAATATGGACGGAAGCTAATAGATGGATGACATAGAAACAAACTACGAAGTTTGAGATGGGCATTGCCCAAATTAAAAATATAAGGACTAAAGTGGAACTCGGCCTAAAGTAGAAGGTATATATAAGCATTTTTCTCTAAATTTTGACTTTGTACGTCTTACGCGTGGAATCTACTTCCTAGGTGGAGAAGTGAACAAGTTTCAGAAGAAGTAGTTAGATAGATTCATGCCAACCAAACAAAATGAAGAAGAAAGGAGTGACAAAAAAGAGATATTGAAAAAGCTTGAAGCTGTTGTGTAAGTACAGCACTTGTTTCTGACTCCAATAAAATGAACAACTAGGAAATTTTTTGGAAACGGTTGAAACAAGAAGTCAGTTGATAAAAACTGGTTTCCAACATAACTCTTTTTCATAGCATCCCCACCGTAAACCGTCACAAGTTAAAACCCAGCTGTAACTAATCCGGCAGGTTTAGTTTCTTTATTGAAAATCAACACACAATTGACAACTGGAATCATGGAAAACTAATTTTCTTGAGAGAGCAACATACAAGTACGCATACCTTTTTCAGGTCAGCTAAAATCAGAGGGCTTCCACTTCTGCATATGACTGATGTTCCTCTGAAATCAAACTCCATTTTAGCAATGTCAAGTTCCATCTCTTCTTTTTCTCGCTCAGCCATCACTACAACAATTCCTCCACCCAAACTTTCATTGGCTATGGCAAGTTGATATAACAGTGATCCCTGATTTCACAATGATGTTATCACAGGATGAGCATACTACATTTACAACGAGTCCTGTAGTGTTGTCTCACATTCATGCAGAATATACAATGATTTCTCACTGAATTTCAGCTGAACTGTGACATATGAACATGTGGTGAATGATCAGGCCCTTACCAACTTTTCGCTGTAACCGAGAATCAGAGTGTGGTTTTGCTCAACCACCTCACTTCTTCCTTTCCTCAGTGAGTCTAACCTCTCGGAAATTGCATCAGAAACGAGTCCAAGCATCATTGCAAATATAAGCATCCCACCAAAGCTAATGGTTACCGAAACTAGCCGTGGACCAATGCCTTCAGAACTAGTATGATTCCCTGAGTCCGCTACATATGTCCAAGATAACCAAAGGCAGTTGGCTAAGCTATCATCATCCATCACACCAGCGAGTGCCAGGCCTCCAAGACAAATTAATAGTAGGGTTGCAACTAATAATGATAAAGGCTTAGCATATGAATGGACTGATAAGAACACATCTACCCTGTATGCTATTTGCTTGTATAAATATGCCTCTTCTGTGGTGTTGTGTGACGATCTTCTTGTTTTTAAGACATGGTCAACATACTTGAAGAAAAGGAAAGGGAGGGATAAACTTGTGAGCAAGACAATGAGAGCAGAAATTTTCAAGCTTTTGTTGGGAATATAATCACTCTCCTGATTCACTGAACTGACAATATCCACAGAATCTGCCAAATTGCAAACTCGTAATCTCGCGTTGAGCTTCAAAATGTTATCCTGCAAGAAAACCCCTCATTAAATCAAACAATGTCTAACTAATTAAGAAGTCCAATGGACACTTTGTAGACCTTTAAACCGAGTCTCTACAAATGACGTGTGGCTCAAAAGGCCCAGCAATTTGCTACACAAAACACCCGAATCGAATAAATTTTTGGTGGAGTTTTGACTTGAAAGTAACAAAGCAATGACAACTTAAACTCACTGATGGTTACCCATTCAGTCATTCATACATACAGAAGTTGCTGCACTGAACCCGAATGCAAATGGCTCAACCATATTCTTCTTTTTCTTGAGAACTCGGTATCTAGCCTAATGGACTGACTAATCCGGACTACAAATGCGTGGGCGAATCCCCAGATGGCTATAATATATTCACTAACAAGGTATATGCAACTAACAGGGTTTACTGATCAAAGCATGCTGTAAAATCTCAGTACTAGTCAAATGAGTTAAATCCGAAGCTGAGACACGGGAAAAAACCAAATTGAATTCAATTATTCCAACATGAATTCAGAGAAATTTGGACCTTTGTATTTAGTATGTTAGTAAATTACCTGTAGACCAATGACCTGACTCTGCAGAGAAAAGTTCTTCTGTAGCAAATACAAAAATGCCGTGACCAAAATCTGCAAACATAAACAAATCACTTCAAACACTAACATTGTATTATCCAAACAAAAGGGTAAAAAAAAAACCTTGATCACAACAAAATTCTGAATAATGTACATGTAGGACTTAGCTTGTTTACCTACTGGACCATCCAATTTTACAGAACGTGGAATGTTATCTAAAACATTCATTTTGTAGGCTCATCAAGCATTTATCCGTGAAAAATTTCAGACTCTAGCAATAACCACCTGATCAGACCATATTTGTCTCTTAACATGTGGACAATATTATATGCGCATCACTTTGTTTATACATTAATGATCTTCTTGTCAACGAGTCTTATAAAATGACCACTTCCAAACACCCGGAGCACCAATGAGCCCACATTTGGCAAAAACTGTAGATTCAGATTTTATGGACAGTAGACAAGTCTATATTATGTGTTTGTGCTATTTAACCAAAAAAAAACTTATTTTTTTTCTTTTTCCCAAAAAATCTTGATAAAAAACAGAAAAGGTACACTAAGAATGAAACTAGGCCAAAAACTCATTTTTGATTTATTATACTATACTCTTTTCTTTCTTTCTTTTTTTTCAAAAAATTAGGCCATAGTTGAGGAAACTAAAAAAAATTTACCATAAGGGGTTGTTTGTTTGGGCCTTGTGGGATAGGAAGGCTGGGATAGGAGATGAAATCTCAGGGCCTCACAAATCTGCGGTTTGTTTTGTTTGCTGAATATAGGATTAAATATCCGGTATAAGATGACATCTGCAATAGGGCAGGATATTAAATAACAGGGCCTGGTATCCTAAATTTCCTCTATTGGGATAAGGTGGTAATGACAAAATTATCCCTCATTTTTTTATATTGTGAGTTCCTCTGCAATGCACATAAGAAGAGAAAATTCTTAATGTCTTTTGAAATCTATCAATAAATGAGATTTATGTTTCTTTTTTTTTTTTGCTTTCTTGTTTTTTCCATAGATGGCTAAATATTATTGTCTTTCTTTTTTGCATAAATGGTTTAAATTGTTATTACATAATTGAATTTTTGTTAGCATGAACAATTAAGACTACCAAAATGCCGAATAAAAAATTGCACAAGTGCAAGACAAATATTATATATTTGTTATGAGAATAAATGTAGAAATTGACATTTGTTCGTTACAAATAAAAACTAATCATATTTATCCTGACTCATATCCGAAACTAAACAAACGTGGGCTCATATTATACATATCCAGAGTTATATACTCAATATGGCATTAGAAAAAAATCAATCAAAAACCAATGTTTTAAGACAGTTAAAGCATGAGAGAGAGAGGGAGCGCTTTCTCCCTCGAAACGCCACCGCATTTCTCCAAATTCCCACCGGATGAGCTCGACACCTCCGACCCTCGTCCCGAATCTCCGTCCCGTCCATATTTCCCAGTCGACATCTTGCTTCGGCGCTCGAAGTCGACACCACGCCGTAATCCGGAAAACTTAGGGTTCGTATCAGGGCCGAAACCGAAGTCGAAGGGGAAAATCTCCGAACGGAGACCGTTTTGGTTCAGAAAAGTAGTTGCTTCGAGCGTCTCGTGGGAGTTCTGGAGCAGTGGTGGTGAGAGGAGTGGATGACGACGACGACGACGTGACTATTTAAAAAAAAAGGGACTCTTATCCAACGGCGGAAAGTAAGAGGCATATAAGTCTAAAGTTTCACAAAATACCCGTGCACTAATACGAGAATCTAATCGACGCGCTAATTATGGCTGTGTTCGTTTGATTATTTTTTTAAAAATTTAAAAAAAAA
>JABCMJ010060102.1:0-22391 GCA_014822125.1 Arbutus unedo
AGGGATGGGTGACCTACTGGGAAGTCCATGGAGTTTGGGCGGCAAAAGCGGACAATATTGTACAGGGCGGGAGCGAGTCGTTACAATAGTACTCATGTCCATTCATCTCAAATGATTAATTTGCACGTATAAATATCTAAAAAAATTGTGATGCATTAAGAACTTATTATTAGTTATTGAAAAGGATATTTTTGAAAAATCGAGTAAAAATATATTTCATTCCTATTCTTTTTAATGACCAAACCAAATGTTTGAATAGAATTTCATCTATTTTTCATTTGTAACATTTCACAATGCACCAAACACTTTAATATGATTTTCCATGTATCACATTTACGTGAATCTCATTTTCAGGAACAAGAGACCCATTTCGGGTCTTCGATTCCTGTCATGTAAACTAAGTCTTATATTCTTTCCTTACAAGCTTCACCATCAATCTCTCCCTCTATCTGGAAAATTATGGAGGAGATTAAGAGGTCTCTCTCTCAAATCCGTAACTCCCTTCCAAACTTCACAATCAATTGACATAAATTGAACTCGTAAAAGAAGATCTCACCATGAGTACTGTCCACCAACAAATCCTCTATGTGGAAAATTGGTCTCTCTCTCTCTCAAACCCCTTCTCTCCCCGTGTTCCTTCCGCTTTCTCTATCTTAAACCCCTTCGGTTCAGTTTTATTAAAAAAAAAAGCACTAAAAGATATTTCCTTTTCCAATTCCAATCCTAGCGGCATTCAATAGCCACAATTTGTTCAAGAAATCGGTAATAGGTTCAGAATATGTTCGAGAAATCCCAACCCTTCCCTCCCCATGTCCCTTCCGCTTTCTCTCGCTCTATCACTAGTAATAGATTCACAATGTGTTCGATTTGTTCAACGGTTTGTTCAAGAAATCTCTTGTTTTCGCTTCTCTTCTTCTTCCGACTTCGCGATTTTCTCTAAAAATCCATGTCAATAGTTCAACAGTTCCGGCGATCTTGGTAATTGATCAAACGAATTGATAAAATGGCAGACAAATATGCGATGAACTTGCGTTTAAATGACTTAAACCAATCAACAGTTTGAGAAAGATGGGAGTTTGAGAAGGTGGGTATATAAATTGATGACTTAAACCAAATCAAGTAACTCATTGAGTTGGTGGGGATTTGAGAAAAATAAAATTTAGAAAGTATACAATTATGCCCAAATATTAAAAAATATTCAGAAAAAAGTTGTCTTTATTGAACTTTTTTAATCTTTGTACAAAATTTTATATTTTTTAGATTTCTTTCATCAAGACAAATCAATAAACACCAAAAAAATTGATAAAAATATAATAAATACAAAAAAACTAAAAAAATTAAAAAAATAAATTAGAAACCATGGTCCAAATAAACTCTGACTCAATTTCTGTCCGATCTCAAACTGGGATCGTGTTTATGTTAATTTTGTTTGAAATTTGTTTCGGCTGGTCCAAAGATGTTTTTGGAGCATCTCCAATGGTATTTGAAATTAAGTTTATTTCTTTATTTTCTATAGTATTAAAAAAGTCAAATGGGAGGACTTGACAATACTGCTTGCCTTGTCATTGGGCGATGTGAGAAAAAAAAAAACTGATTTTAGACCTTTTTGGTTAGCTCCTTGGGAGGAAATAAAGATACATAATACACCCAAAAAACCCAATTGCTGTGGCAATGAAAATTATTCTCAATTTTTTATTAAATATTTTTAAAGGTTAAATTATTTGTGCGTATTCGCAAAATAACTTAACCTCTAAAGGTTTAAGAGCTGTTTTTCAGGCTCATTTTTATTGTTGATAACAAAATTGTCCAAAAAAATAGATGACTTGAGTCCAATGTTGTACTAAATCTGGCTCACAATAGCATTTGGAGGTGTGCATGGCGGAACATATTGTATGTCAAAATGATGTTATTTTAGTACACAAAATACTGATCGACTAGTTGAGACAATGTCGGGACAGTGTTTTGCTACAATGTAGCAATCTCCTCCTTTTCCTCACAGTAGACTCAGAAGCCCTATTATATGATGTGCACATTACAGGTTATGCATCAAAACAATATTATTTTAAGTAACAAAATATATTTGTGCAGTACTTCAAACATTATTATTTATACTACAATAATATTATTTTGTTACGCAACGGAATTGATATCCATCACGCTCCCATTTCCCTCGCGGTGCCGACAAACAAATAAAGTAGAAAATTCTGAAGAAACTTTACTCGTTTTCTTGCGAGATTATGCCGAAATAGTGTGAGATCATGCCGAAATATAACTTCCTTTTTGGTGGGGCGTGTAATCGTAACATAAAACCATGTTGGGCAACATTATTTTATTCTCTCTCACGTTGTTAATTAAAATAAAACATTTATGACAATTCACATATTACAAAAAACATAAAAAAATGGGCATGGAGAGCGAGACGAGCTATAATTTATGACGGGTGGTTGATGGAAGGAAGGAAATATTTGTCCATTTAGATTGTGATATTTATCAGATTATTATTTTTTATTTTTACTTAAATTTCTTTCGTAATTTTTTTGTTTTGCATTAATTTTTAGTTGATTGTTGATTTGTCTCAACGAAAGAAATTTAAAAAGTATAAAATTTTATTCAAGACAAAAATAAGCTAAAACATTGTCCATTTTGACTTATTTTTTATTGTTAGTGAATTTTTGTTTAGTTTTTGTACATAATTTTATATTTTTTAGATTCTTCTCATCAAAATAAATTAACAAACCTCAAAAAATTGCTTAGAACATAATAAATACATTTTTTAAATAGGGACAAAAACTAAATAATTTAAATAGTTTAAGCCAATATTAAAAGGGAGCGGGGAGGGGGAGGGGGAGAGAATTTGTGATTATATTAGATGGTCAGATCCAAATTTTTTAATACTAATTTATTATTTTGACAATTTTAAAAACATTTGTAAATATCTATATTAAATAACGAATAAAACTATATTTACTAAACGTGTTGTTTAAGATATTTACAGAAATCTTAGCAAACAAAAACAAAAAATTCAAATTAAAACATTACTAAACACGCCTATAAAATTCAGTTTACGTTGTCTTAAATTATTATTGTAGTTGACTCATTTTTTTTTTGTTTTTGGTCAAAATACATAATGTTATAAAAAATGACAAAAAGTAATTTTTTTTGTGTCTATCTATGTTGCCTTATTTTTTTAATTCTAATATTTTATTTTATTTTATTTTCTAATTTCTCTTAGTGAATAAAAAATGTAAAAAAAACTTTCTAACAACAAAACACGGAAAGTAAATAATTTAAGTCAAATGGTGGAGAATCGGTGAATTGGAGATGATGTTATGATGCATGTATGATGCATATACAAGCAGATGACATGTGATGGGGTATATATATGATGATCTTATGAATGGGCATGGGGAGCAAATCTTGAAAGGGAATCGAAAGAAATTGCCATTACTTTCCACCTCTCCCCCAACTGCCCAAGATATGGTAAACGGTACATGATTTTCCACAAGGAAAATGGGCCCTACTGCTGACATCACAGTATCTCTCGGAGGATTTTTGTGGATCCCCCACACAAACCAAAAACCCCACACTTCTTTTGCTTTCATCTCAAAACTCATATAATATTTTTTGGGTAAATTTCAGTAACTTGCCTTGAGGTTTCTAATAATTATGAGAACGTCCTTTCAGATTTTTAAAATGACACTGGCTTTTTTTTTATTTTACATGGCAATGTTAGCTCATCTCATTACTATCCAATTTTTCCTCACAGTGTTAATTTCTCTATTAACACATTAAAAATACAAATTTTTCCTATAAGAAAAAAACCTACTTACTCTTATTGTCTTGAATTGTCACACAACCTTTCATATTCTTCTATTTTTCCTCTTAGGTTGATCATCAAAATTTCTATTTTTCTAGACTTTTTCATTTACCCTATCTAGCTATGACTTCCATATATTGACCGTCAACCATTGATGTCTGTTTCCCCTATCCACGCGAAGACAACCATCGAAGATCAAAGAGGTCCATCTAGAGATTTAGACGAGTGTTGATTTAGAGTTTAAGAACGTTGGTTATAATCGATCATCATAGAAGTATGTAACTATTTGTATCTCTCTTCTAGAATATATGTTAGGGTTTACAGTTCGTTTATTGTTATTCTACTTATGTTTGGTTTTCATTTACCGGCTTTCACTTCTTTGACTTTTGTCTCTGGTGATCAAGGATCGTCGGACTGCAACTGTTAACTCGACATGTATGTTAGGATTTTCTCTTATGCGGGTTTTCACTATTGGGTTCCTCTTTGCATTTCGTAATTTAGGGGTCATACCTTAAGGTTTTGTGTTCGTCTACCTAACTTAGGGTTTCTATTTTTAGGGTTTATGGTTTTTGTCTTTCTCTCTTGTGATCCAAGATCCACACACCGCATCATATATGTTTGGTTCTGATCTCCATCTTTTTCTGTTTCTATGCTTCCAGTATCGGTCACAATATGAGTTACTACTTGCATGAATGTACTTATGAGTAGTACGATGGAATGTATACTTTCAGTGTTGATCACAGTATGCATGAATGCATGAGTGAGTACCAATATTGAATATATGCTTTCCGTATTGATCGCTTTCCTTTTCTTGAATGTTAAGGTTTAGGTTGTTCTAATTTCCTTCCTTCACATTTGGAAGAATGTATTGACTGTAATGTTTGCATGACTGTTAGGGTTTGGGTTTTTCTTATATCTTCTTATGTTTGTTGTATGTTTAATGTTAACATTAATGTTTACACATCACAATTTTGATTTGGTCTTTAAGTAGAAGGAGATAGTGTTTAGGTCAAATAACATTGATCACAATACATATAATTACAAGCAATTGTTGCAAAATGTGAATGAAACTATCTTCACAAATATGTCTTCCAATGTTGCACTTGTTATAAGCTTCTTGGCAATGGTTATAAGTTTGTGCTGAATTTTGATAGAGATGTCACGAGTTTGTTTACAATGATTGGTATTATCAAGGAAATTGTCTTATGTGTACAAGTTATTTCCTCTCTTGCTAATTAGATCCCTAATGCAGATGAAAACAATTACGTTGTTAAGGTTTGTTGACGAGGAACCCAATGTGGGTGGAGGGAGTGAATACCATAAGAATGATGTGTTTGGCATGAGTGATGAGTTGAGGAGTGAATTTGATGAGTTGAGGAGTGACTTCCAATCAGGGAATGAAAAGGGTAGATATCTTTAGTGACAATGATATTGAGTTGAGTAGTATACCTAAAGGGAGATTTGACACAAGTTATAATGGGAAGGAGCCATATCTAGATACTGAGAGGGAGGTGGTACTAGAAAAAAAGATGTTGTTTTCGGATGTGGATACATTTAGGGTTAGATTGACAAAAGGCATCAAAACTTGGTAACTTCAAACCATGGCATTATAACCAACATTAAGAATCAGATGACAAACACAACTAGACTTAGCAAAAATTATCAGGTCCGATTTTGTGGGGGGATGAGTGTGAGGTAAAAGATGTTGGTATTAGGTACTTGGTGAAGTTAGAAAAAATGGATTGTGTGTGAGAGGAGTGGAAGATCTATGGGATACCATGCAAAAATGCTATGGTGGCTATAACTTATGGTAGGAAAAATGTTGAAGACTATGTTCACCCTTACTTCTCTAAGGACATGCACATGAAAAGTACATGCATCACTCAATATTGGATCATACCATGTGGCAATGACCCCTTGGACCCTATTTCCGTTAGGAGAATGCCTGGTAGTCCTATGAAGAATACGAGGAAGGAGTACTTGATGAACCTGCAGCATGGGTCAGTGAGTCCAAGAGATCTCAGACTTTGAAATCTACATGGTGCAAGGAGTTTAACCGTAACAAGAGGACATGTCGAAGATGACCAATTAAGGGCAACAACAGTGGTTCATTTGGTTGTAGGGGACCATCAAAAGGTAGGGGGAGATCATCAAGTTAATGGGGAAGTTTTGGCTGGAGTTCATCAATAAATGGTAGTTTAAGCGGTGGCTGAGGTAGAGGTTCAAAGGACAGAGCAAAGAAAGGATCATCTTGTGGCAAGGGAGCATCAGAGGGTCTTCAGGGGTTCAATGTGAGTTAAAATTTAAATTTTATGCCTTTTTAGTAATCAATATTTACTAATATATATGCAACAATTATTGATTTACAATAGTTCACCATTCATTTCAATTCCATCCCACTGTGCTATTTATTGTTACTTGTATGGCTGTCAAACTAGTTTTAATTCATTCTTTTCAACATGCAGAATCATGCTGGTAAGCCTATGGCTTTTTTTAATTTCAAAGACTAGACATTGACATGTAATGTGAAGGTAAATCTAGTGGACTTGTTTAGTTGGTTTTAAGGTTTATTTTGATTTTTTGTACAGTCTTAATTTGTGTAGTGCCCTAGTTGGTTTTTGTACAGTGCCATTAAAAGTTGATGAAATGTGCCTCATTATAATTTTTGTTAAGTGGCACAGTGGCTTATTGTAAGGGTAAAATTATGGTAACTCGGGTAGTTTGGTCTTTTGGTAATGGTGGATGATGTAATGTTTGTGAATTGACTTTTGTAATGGTTTAGGATTTGAACTCTGGTTCCGAATTGGCTTTTGTAATGGTGGTCAATGTATACTCTGCTTTTAAATTTGCTTTTGGTAATGCAAATGGTTTGGTTCTTTATACTCTGGTTTTGTATATAGTTATGTATCTAGTTCTGAATTGGCTCATGTATTTGGTTCTATATCTGGTTACGAACTGTTCATTTTGTTCTATAAATTTTTGTAATGACAAGGTTTTGTAATGGTTTCATTCATTGGTTCTGGTATTAAAAGCAATGGACAATTGTTTTGTAA
Organism: Arbutus unedo; assembly: GCA_014822125.1. Classification (NCBI taxonomy): domain Eukaryota; kingdom Viridiplantae; phylum Streptophyta; class Magnoliopsida; order Ericales; family Ericaceae; genus Arbutus; species Arbutus unedo. The sequence continues at coordinate 6,871 of JABCMJ010060102.1, forward strand.
TCGTATTCACCTACTACAACAAAAAAATTCTAGTATTCAACTAGATATGCACATGCAGGACTATGATTTATAATATCAGCTGAATTGATAATGTGAACTCAATTGGTAAGAGCAAGTTATGACTTATAAGATTTGGTAAAAATTAATAAGGTCTTCTTAAGAACTAATTCTGTAATGTAATTTTCCATAGGAACTAGATTTGCAATGGCGTAAGTCTTTAAGAACTGGTTCTGGTTTTTACAACATTTGGACATTTTTGTGAAGTTACTTGGTAATAGCATTAGGAAGAATTGAACCAACTGGTAATCCCCAAAGTACATTTAATTCATTTATTGCGAACATTTCATTTCACTAGGATGACAAACAAAATAATTGCCAAACATATGAGAACAAAGTTCTTCAAGAACCTTATTTGTATTTCAAGTGCTTCAATCCTTGTCGCCACATTAAAAGTTAAATCCATGTTTTCCCCTTCACCAACAGTACGTCTCATTTCCTCCATTGTCGAACATTGTTCACGGTGAACCATTTGAGGGATGCACCAATCCCAAAATGTGCATATTCCAATGGCACATGCATGGTAGAGTCGACCTTTGTTGGGCTCAAACTCAGTAAAGTGGATGGTTGCCTTCATTTCGCAGTTGCAAAATGCGACTTTGATATTTAATAAAACGACTTAGATTTCTTGTAGAAGAGCCATTTGTCATCTTCTAGAGAAAAGAAACAAACTTCATGAGAGGGGAATGATACATCCAAACAAGTAGAGTATCTGTTCTAGGGCTACTGTTGCGCGTAAATGAATAGGTGTGAGGTCGAGAAATGACCCAACTGATTTATAAAGAGAGGGAGGGCGGGTGGAGGGCTAGTTTAGGTATTAAAAAAGTGTTACCACATAACATTAGCAACTGTTAACCTTCTCGTCTAATAAGTAACCACTGGAATGGACCAATATTGCCAAGTAAAGTAGGAGAGAGTATTGTCATTTTAGAAACTTGAAGGGAGGTCACTTTAATGGTCGAAAACCTCAGGGGAGGTTACTCAAATTTACCCTATTTTTTGTATATGAAGCTTCTCTCTCTTGCATATATAAACCCAACCTCTATAAACAAATTACAAATAATCAAATCCCCACCTGTTGTTTTCTTCAAGATTTGGATTCTTTATTAATTGATTCTTTGTTTGTTTCTTGGTTGTTATCACTTTGGATTTCTTGTCTTGTCTTGTAATTCAAAATCAGGTTAGAAAATTTGGGAAGATCTTTGAAAATTTGGAAGAAATCTGGTCAGATCTTGCTTCGTGGGTTGTGGATTTTGGTGGGTCTTATTTCAATACAAAACTCATCTTCTCCTCCGTCTTCCCCTCTCATCCCATAGGAAACTCAAACCAAACTAGTTTCATTCTGTACAAAGAAAGAAAAAAGCAAAAGAAATTATCTAAGGAGACCAATTGTTTTTCTTTCTTCTTTTAGTTTGTTTTGATATTGGATTTGGAATTTGGAGCAATGGGTTTGGCCACAGAGTCACAGTTTCATGTATTAGCTGTCGATGATAGCCTCATAGACAGGATACTTATTGAGAGGCTCCTCAAGACCTCCTCATATCAAGGTATTTTCTCGGCTACCAAACAGAAACATCGAAAATAGCTGAAAATTTCCCTTGCTTTGTTTTCTTAGCAGTGGTATTAACTGATTTTTATTTTCAAAATTGCAGTAACTACAGTAGATTCTGGCACCAAGGCTTTAGAATTTCTAGGTTTGAATGAGGATTTGCTGAGCAACCCAGGTCAACCTTGTGTTTCTCCTAATCTTCAGCAGGCAAGCCTTCTATTCTATAATTTTTTGCTTTTTATCGGTTCTTTCTCAAATTCTGGGGATTTTTTTTGTGTTTTCCAGGAAAATTCAGGTGATTTTCTTTCTGGGTTTTCTAATAGATGTTCTTTGATTTGGTGGGTTTTACAGGAAATTGAGGTGAATTTGATTATTACAGACTACTGTATGCCTGGAATGACAGGCTATGATTTGCTCAAGAAAATTAAGGTGCGTTTAGTTTTTTCCTTGGTCCTCTGTCTTATTTAGCTTGTTAAATTTTGCCATAGAACTTTCTTTGAAATTTTCTTCGTGATCAACGAGATCAGCAATTGAAAATATTCCCACCTAATTTCTCTATTTCAATTGTTAAAATTAATTAATTAATTATCTTCAAGAAATAGATAAATAGGGTTCATGAAATACCAAATTATATAAGTGGAATTTCTTGTTAATTTTTGCGACAATAAATACCAAATTATTTATGGATCTCACGAAATTATAAGTGAATTTTACATTTCCTCTGCTTTCCATTGAAATCCAGGCAAAAAAGATTTAACAAGCATTAAATCCACATTAATTTTGCAGGAGTCCTCATCTCTGAAAAATATACCAGTGATCATTATGTCATCTGAGAATGTTCCTTCAAGAATAAACAGGTAAGAGTGAGTTTCTCATATTCATTTCTTATTTACCAAAACTCTCATCAGTGTAATTATCAGAAATCTTAGGGGAGGTCACTATAATTTACCTGAAAATGAAACCACATAAGACTGTATTCAGATCAGAGCATCGGATTGAAATTGAACATTAATTTGAACAAGGCTACATATTTAGGATGCAATATCTATTGTTTTTTTTTTTTATATATACTATAGAACAGGGGATATAAAATATCTTTTATTCGGTATTATTCTTCTGATGTGATTACTTATACTCTTCTATATCCATCAATGTCCATTTGGCATAAAAATAGTTCACTGAAGATGAAAAAGAATATTTTGGGCTTCATTTTTATATTTTCTGAATTTTTTTTGAAGCATCATTTTATATTTTTGTTAAAATCTCTTGTCGAGACGAACCAATAACCATCAAAAAATTATTACAGAACAGAAAATTGTACAAATCAGGCAATAATTTAATAATTGTCACAGTCTATGTGCGTTGTCACGTGGTATAAACAAAGCCCAAAATCTTATTTTACAACAATTAAATTCCAAATGGGCGCAAGTAACTAATAATTTTGTTTGACAAAAAATGGCCTCAGGACTCAATTGGGTGGATTAGAAGTATGGAATACAATAATTGGTATATTGTATTATACATTTGGTGGACAACTAGTTCCTTTAATGCATGAAATATAATACTTTTGGAATGTGGTATTAATATTCTCTCATTATTATTTGACCAATTATCAGACCTTAAGTCTCCATAAATTTGAATATGTAGAATTATTCTTACATGAAAAACTTCAAAAGTATGTGTTTTTTTAAAACTGTGCACCCTATATTTGACTAAAATTTTATTTTCATTTAAATTGATTATAGAGGTGAAACTGAATAGTGAGTATTATTGATTACATTTACAGGTGCTTGGAAGAAGGAGCAGAAGAATTTTTTCTGAAACCAGTGAGATTAGCAGATGTTAATAAGCTTAAGCCCCATTTGATGAAAACCAAACATGAAAATCATCAGGAACAAGAAAAGCAAGAAGCAGCAGAAGAGCTAGAGGTTCAACAACAATCAAATAACAAGAAGAGGAAGGCTAGGGAAGAAGGGCTTTCCACTGATAGAACAAGGGCCAGATATAGTGGCCTTGCTATGGTCTGATTAATTGTTTTTTGCCAGTTTCCTTTTGGCCTTAGCTCGACCTGTTGCAGCAGTACACTTGTTGTAATGTAATCTGGTGGTTACGGGTTCTAGTCGTGGAAATAGCCTATTCGTTTGCGGGGATATGTCTGCATGCATACGTTGAATTCTTCTTTATGTATTCTTCTCTATGTCCTGTAGTAGTGGGAGCCTCGTGACGTTTGCCCTTAAGTTCGAACACCCTTAAGTTCGAACACGCATTATACTTTTTTTTTCTTTTCAATTTGGGTATTCCTGTTGTAGTTTTAGTGTCAGCCAACACAACATCAAGGAAATATAGATGAAAGATTTGTAAACATTTTACAGCCATAAAATTGCATTTCAGTTTTGCATCGCTCTCATTTTAAAATAAAATTAAAATGAAATGACTGCTGAGTTGTGTATGATAACTCTTATTGTTATTTGATATTTCGTGATTTTTTTTATAGTTTTTTTTTTTTTTTGTATTTTTTCATTCGTCAAAGAGAAGAGTTAACTAAGTATAAAAATATAGACGACAATCGAAAAAGTCAAAATAAGATGGCACTAAAAATAATAAAAAAATTGTCTTTATCAAATTTTTTTTGGTTTGCAGTTATTTGTTATGATTTTTGCTTATTTCTTTGTCTTATATTTCTTTTGTCAAACGTGAATGATTAATTTTAAGAATTTAATGCGAATTTAATAATAATTGAGAAAGAAATATCATAAAAATAATGACGTTAATATTAATTAACTTAGCCAAAGGAGTACTATCCATTTTGATTTTTTGAAAGAAAGTTTTACACCTTCATTAATAATAACCAATATAATAGGAGAAAATGTATTTTACAGGGGGACACTGCATGAAAATTGAAGATGATGAAAGCTAGATAGTTGCCTCTGTGATCATGTGGTGGTTCTTGCATGCAAGTTCTAAGATCAAGAGTTGGTTTTCGACTAATGACTCTCCGACCATTAAGTTAGTAATTGATAGAGAAATTGTATGTAAGAGAAGGTCTAGAGTGAGTGTGCAAATGGAAATCATTAGCCCTGTAGCCCTTTTATAGGGTGGTAGGCGGGAGGACTCTAGGCGGGCTTATGGCCATCGATCATGCTCCTCTTTCCTTGTTGGGAGGGGGTGATTTATTGAGGGCTCCTTCTTCAGGATACCGATAACTTGATGGTGCTATTTGTAGAATCTTGCCTAGCAGTCCCGTAACTATTTTCCCTTGGCTGAGCTGCAAGACTCTCTGCTTGTAATGTTGTGTCGAGCATCTAGAAAATGAGCAACTGTTTAGCAAGCGCGTGAATGCAGAGTGTAGAGTTGACGAGTATTTGATGACTGAGCATTACGTAATTGAGCGCTGCGAGACCAACTGTTGAGTTGAGCTAATCTAGGCTTATCAATTGCCTCCCATTCTCAATTTAGGCGTGAGCCCGGAAGCAGGAAGTCTTTCTTCTGAGGAGTGATTGCTACTTCTTATTTAATGCGCGTCCTTTTGCTTGCCAGAGTTTTAGCTTTAGCTAGCCCCTCTGACCTCTGGTGATTTTTGCCTCTGTCATTCTATGTGACTATTGACTTCCTCTTCTCGCCTTCTGTCTTTTTCTTTGACCTCCGAGCCGTTGATGGGATTTGCCATCGGTTGGTTTTGTTGGTCGACGGCCAGTGGCGATAGCGGTGGCTTGTCTATAGCTATCTGACTAGTGTCTTATTTGGTTCCACCAAAATGGTTACTAACCGCGTTAAGTTTGCACTTGACCATCCAGGGGATGGGGCTCTGTGAAACCTCCCCCTCTTGATGGCCTCCATGGGGTGATATGGTGGTCACTATTGCGTTCTCAGTTTTTCAATTGAATTTGTATTTTTGCAAAGAAGAAATGAAATCATTCCAATAAACGGCGCCAAATTGATGATACTAAAAACTGGATGCTTGCCTCCGTGATCTTGTAGTGGTTCCTACACACAAGTCATACAACTTGGGTAATTTCTGGCCAAAGACGCTCTAACGATCAAAAGATGGTATAGAGTGTGAGTGAAAAGATACATTGTCCTTGTCCTTATAGCTCTTTTTGTATAGTGGAAGACGGAAGATTCTAGGTGAGCTGATGGTCATCGATTACGCTATTCATTCCTTATTGGGAGGAACGTGTCATTTACTGAGGGTTCTGTCTCTGAGATTTCGGGTGCTCTAAGGTTCTATTTGCACGATCTTAATGAGCGGGTCGCCTGATTGGTCCCCCTTGACTGAGCAGGATGACCCCTGGAAGGCTAAGTGGTTGTTTGTAATTTTGTGCCAAGCATTTAGAAATTGATTGTTTCTCAAAGGATTTCTTTCTCCACCTTTGCGTGTTGCTCCACTCTCTCCACCAGATTAGGAAAAATATTCACCTAGTTCATGGCTTGGGACTCATGTAGCTTTTCGCAAACAGGTGGCTCAACATGAAAGTGGCTAGCTACAATGTACTTCTTGCTAAAGTCCTCTATCTTGTTTTACACAACCCACTAACTGCACGCGTAGTACCTGATTGTTTTCTCCGTCTACTTCTTTGTGGCCATCAGAGATCAAACTCTTTTGGGTGAGCTCGATTGGTTAGGAACCTAGCTATAAAATCCTCTTCCAATTGTTCCCTACTAGTAATAGAACAAGAAGGAAGCTTATGGTACCAATGGAGAGTTGTTTTGCCCACACTCGAAAAAAACATCGGGTTGGATATTGATTTTCTATAATACAGGTATTGTTTTTCATGTATACAGGTATTGATTTTCATGTATGTCAGGCCATTGTTACGAGAAACCCCTTTATATGTTTCATCGGGTCGGTTTTTCCATTATAAAGATGGAGTTTCGAAGAGATGAACTTTCTCGACAAGGCCTTTGCCTTTATAGTCAAATGTCGTAACGCATTATTCGATATATTTTGTATCGTCTTGTAACCTTCAAGGCATTGGTGCAATGATTCCGTCACGTCATAGGAGATGGGCTGAACTAGGCGCCTACTGCTAGAGCCGAATCCTTCTTTTTTCTTTAAGGGATTGTCCCCAATAGGATCTTTCCCGCTTTTAATTGTTCCCAACCTCACGATGGCTGCTAGTACAACTAGCATGTCTAGTTTTGGTATGAAGAGTACTAGCTGAGCATTCTTTATCCAGGGCTTTTTTCTATGACAAGTTCTCTTCTCTGTTGCCTATCCTGGTCCCTCATGGACATCTCGCTTGTTTTAGTGTGCTTATCTCTATAAGAACGAGACATCTCCCTTCTTTGCTAAGCAACTTTTAAGTCTGGTCTGTTCTTCTTACGGGCACGTGGTGAGGGTTTAGATCTGGCATTGGTCATTTATTGTCTTGGTTGACGATTGGCCTATTTTTCATGAAGAGTTAATTTTTCCATAGAAGGCGCCAAATGTAAATGGGTAAAAACTTCTTATCGAAAAAGTTAGTTCATCAATCTATAGTCAAATACACAAGCTCTCAAACTCATCTGAAATCTAATTTTGTAAGATAATAAACTGTCAATTGACCTCTGCCTCTAGTCGACGAGAAGACACTCCGATGATTAAGTCTGTACTCAATTAATAAAATCTCAATCTAACGCGTGTAATAGAAATTATAGCATACCTTTGTCCCCATGAGTGTCTTTCTTTTTAAAGATATTCTCTCCCATTAATCCAAAGTCCTTCTCCATCTCATAACTTCTCATATGAAAGACACATTAAACTTTCTTACATTTAGCCTCCAACAAGATAAGTCTTATCCGAATTCTACAAATTTTATCTATTCCAAGTAGAATTCAAATTAATTGTTAACTTCCCGTTATACGTCGAATTGACATAGAATTTTTTGTCACTGTCTATCTAGATTTGGTCCCAAGCAATTTGGGTTTAAAACTCATTTTTCAGTCCTTTACTATTTAGCTGCATTTCTCAAATCAACGAATATAATTGTTACTCGGTAACATGCTCATGCAAAAGAGCACCGTGCTGCCGGGCTGACTTCTAATCTATTTATTCAATAAAATCCTTATTAGGTTAATTGGATTTTATCTCTTTCAATAACTAATGGTAAGTACTCTAGTAAGAAAATAGGTTTGCTACCTCATTGTGGTTGAATGGTTAAGTTCAGATGAGATAGTCACAATTATACGGATCTTGGGAAAGCTTTGTTTTGCATCGAACCTCCACAACCCAGATGCTAGATTGATAGAACAACTAGAAGGGCCCTTCAGCTTTCAAGGATGTTTGAAAATCTTGTTGAATAAGGAGAAATCTCATCCCCAAAACAACACGGTTATCTCTTCTTAAAGACTTCTTAAAATTAGTTCATTTTGTTTGATACCTTTACTTTTTTTTTTTTTTAGTCGAGGTATCCGGCTGGTTTTGGGATTACTTCAAACTGAATTCTAACTAGTCTTTAGAGCCCTAAAGTTTACGATCGAACAAACCTCCTGTGACCTCTAGTGATTGGTTTTGATAAGATTCAACCTCGTGATCTTGAAAAAACAAATTCCTTAGTCACTCTCTCTCTTTCTACTCAACCAACCTCTTGGAGGTTTTTAATATCCTTACTTTACTTTACATAGAAAAAGATTTTTGAGCACTCATAGTTTGTTATCAAAAGATCATCAATCTAAAACAATATTGAAAGTTTCACTAAGATTTTGTAATACTCACTCAATATGACAAACCATTGAAGATGTAAATTGATTTATAGCCACTAAATCTTAAGGAGCTACAGGAGTGTACTAGTGTTGAGATATCATTGCATTTCTTTCGTCTATGCGACGCCATGTTGTTGTTGCTAATGATGACAAAGATTAAAAAGCAATTACAACTAGTGAAAGTTGTTTACTTACAAAATCAAAAAAATTATGCACATGCTTAACGCGTGACTGCATACTATATAGCGCTCCATATAGACTATTGGCATAAATGTAGTGTACATGGTTCATTATTTATGTCGGATTAACTACATAGACTTTCAAAGTGAGACGATCAAGGTGTCTTTATGTCAGACCATTGACCTAACATAGTTAATAGTAAGTTATAAGTCATAGCTAACATGGTTCATTATTTGCACAAGACCAATCATATAGACTTTAGATATGAGGTGGAGTACCTTCATATCAGACCATTAGTCTAAAGTACTTAAGCACAAGTTACAAGTAGCAGCTTACATGACTCATTATATGCACAAGGTCACTCATATATACTTTCATTATGAGACTATGTATCACAATCTCTATATTTATGGTCTTGCTTCCCACTCGGGTTGAGCACTAGAGTCACTTTGGAATTTGATAAATTTCTTCATAATAGCCGCACAAAGTCTCAGCCCCAAAAGTACACAAATGTTTGCTCCAACCACCAATCACCACCACCTTCAACCACCTCCAACGACCCACAACCACTAATCACGAACAATCACCACCACCACCCCTTATTCACCACCTACATCAGTAGCTAACGTGAACCACAAAACACCATCATATAGTACCATCCATTACCCATACCAAATCATCATCAACAACAAAACCAATAAGAAATAGAGAATGGAAACCAACAAAAGACATGGGAAAGAATTGGAAGAGGAGAGGAAGGAAGGGGGTTGGATTCCAGTCACCCGCAAGCATATGAGGATGTCCTCTAACAAATCAGTAAGCAACCATACATAACTAGTCTCACTATTTATTGAAAACATACCAAGGAGGCCACAATCACTTGGTTCAAGAGATTATTCAACAACCACACAATAATGCGGATACATACATACCAAGGAAACTAAGTCAGAAGGGGACCAAATTTGGATTCATTGCAAAGTCTCAACAAAAGTGGTTATCTTTAAAGCCAATGGTCTATTGGTTGGGAGACGAAGACTGGATGCAAATGAGGTAACCTTCCCAGCTATAGTAAAGCATAAGAAGGAAAGAAACAAGGAAAAAAGGGACAGAAGGGTTGTTCCCAATACACTCTTCAGGGAGGAAGGAAACAAGTGAGATGGCAGAACTACTAGGCAACCATTATTAGGCAATACAAGGAGGGAAGAGACTCAGTATGCCCAACTCTTAAAACCAAAAGAGAAACAAAATATGATACAACAAACACCACTCACCCGAATCACTATAGAACCAATGGGGAATAGGTGGCTATAGAATACTGCAGTAGGCATAACGAATAGGCCAAGGACTATGAAGGGAATAAGGGAATAGTTCAAATCTAAAAGTAACCAAGAGGTCCATTTTCGAGTGATGGGGGAAAGACACATGCACTTAACCTTCTCTAAACAGGAGGAAAAAGACATCGTTATCGAACAGAGGTGGATGCAGAGATGGTTCAAAGAAGTCAGACCATAGAGAGATGGGACTGTAGTAGATGAAAGACAAGTGTGGATTTTTTTTTTTATCAAGATTGGAGAAATTTGGGATCTTTTATCAAGGTTGATGAAACAACCAAGGAAAAGTCTAGCTTTTATGAAGGACATGTCCTTATAAGTACTCACCTCGCATAATGTATACAAGCCAAGATTGGATTGGTAATTAATGGTCATACTTATTATGTTAGAGTAAAGTAATCCCAAGAATTCAAAGGAGGCAATAGATTTTATTCAACAAATGCTAAGGAGGGAGTTGGTGCACCTCACTGGAGATTGCTGGAGAAGATGATGCCAAATGTACGGGAGGAGACAGATCAGAGGAAGGGCATGACCTGCAGTAGGCAGAAGCTAGAAAAAAGACTAAAGGCAAGAGTCCTTTGTTAGAATACGGGGCAATGCAAATCAAACAAGAAAAAGGAAAAACACCTTGAAGTAGAGCTTGCAGACACAACAGGGATCATTAATCAATGGCCGAATGATGTTTCATTGGTGGGAGAGTTTGTCAGCCCAAAATATGTACATGGTGTGTTCCTATCCCAAGGTCAACGCCATATCATTTCTCTTCCAAAGGCTAGTGCAAAACCTTATCTAGGCCATAATGTGAATACTAGCCCAATGACTATGTCAATAATTCTAGACCAACAAAACCCATTAATTCTACACATTTCTTCAACCCAGTCCTCTTATATTGGTGGATCTAATCTTAACAACAATATCCAACAACCTTGCCCAGGCCCAAATAATCATATTGTTCTAGGAATCAAATGAGTGGTGGATTTGGACCATAGCCTTAACAACATGGATCCAAGGAGGAAAAGAAAGGAGCTTATTATGGCTATAACACAAGGCCATGATGATGATTGTGGCAACAAAAGTGTGCACCAGTGCCTAAGACAGGAAAGAGGGGTCAACCATAGCCAAGCTTTGGAGGATGAAATTGAAGAAACCATTTCTCTAGGAAGAAAAATTAGAATCCAATTTCATGATGATGTATGGGTTCTGATTAAGCATCTTCTGGAGGTGGAAATGAGCCGGGGAGGATCCAACTAAGGTAAGGACTAGCAAGAATAGGAGACAAAATTGGGAGAGTAGACATGTATCAAAGGTTGTAATGAACATTATTTCTTGGAATATTAGAGGATTAGGGATCCTCTAAAAAAGAAGTATTTATCCCAATCGATAAGAAGCAAAAAACCAGAAGTAGTCATCATTTAGGAGTCCAAAATGGAAGAGCTGGATGAGCACATTGTTCAGAGATTATGGGGGCCCATTGAGGTGGAACTTTCATTCTCAAAGGTAGTTGGAAACTCATGAGGTCTTATCTCAATGTGGGCAAAAGACTTAGTACATGTGGAGGAAATTAAAATACATAGGACTTACATTCTTATTGTGGGAATAATTAAGGGGAATTCAGCAGTTTAACAGGGAACATCTATGGCCCTAATCAAGAAAACCACAAGATTGAGTTGTGGATAGAATTGTAGGGAATCAAAGCAGAACTACGCAGAGCATGGTGCCTTGGAGCGGATTTTAACCAAAAATGATCAGTGAAAGAACGAAAAGGTTGCCAGAGGATGGATAGGGGGATGATGGCATTCCAACAGTTTATAAATGCCATGGAATTATGCAACTTTCCAATGCTAGGATGAAAATTTACTTGGTCCAATCTGCAGGTCAATGAAGCTCTCAGTCAAATAGATAGATTCCTAGTGGACCCATCGTGGCTTCATATGTTTAACGTCAGTCAGTGAGGGCTACCAAGAATGGTCTCTGATTACAGTCCTATCTTACTTGAAGAACCACTCAAAGACTGGGGCCCTATTCCAATCAAATGTATGGACTTTTGGCTTGAATCTAAAGAGTGCATCAATATAGTGGAAAGTATTTGGAAAGAAAACATGCTTACATGATGGGTTGGATTTGTATTGGGATAGAAGATGACGGAGTGTAAGTTACAACTTAAGTCATAGAATAACCAGCAAATAGGGGATGTAAATCATAAGCTGAAGACACTGGAGCAAAACCTGTATTCATGGGACATAGAAAGAGAGCAAAGGTCACTCTGTGACCAAGAATCAAAGAAATGGACAGAGTTGAGGGCACATGTATGGAAAACTTCTGCCATGGTGGAGTCCCTTTGGAAACAAAAAGCAAAAGCCATAGCTTATGCTAGGAGACAAAAACACAAGATTTTTCTAGGCAGTGGCAAAAATCAAGAAACGAAAGAACATGGTAGATTGTATTCTAGCTGCCAATGGTGACATCTTACAAGATACTGGGACAATTAAACGGGAGGCAACCGTAGTCTTCGAACTGAGTCAGAACCTATTATCATTAGGCCTAAAGGCGGCGCGGGGGGGGGGGGGGGGGGTGATTTCAATGGAAGGATGTCCATGGATGAAGCCAATGCAATGGTAGCTCTTTTCTCCTTGGAGGAAATATCTATGGCAATCAAGCAATGCAATTCACACAAGGCACCTGGGCCTGATGGGTTCAATTTCTCCTTTGTCAAGAAGTTTTGACATATTCTCAAAAATGATGTCTTTCTTTTCTTCCAAGAGTTCCATGCCGATGCTAAACTAGTGAAAGGTATTAATTCCACCTTTATTGCATTAATTCCTAAGGTTGAGTGCCCAACTTCTCTAAATGATTCCAGACCCATTAGCATGGTAGGTTGGGTGTACAAACTACTGGCCAAAGTACTAGCTAATAGAATCAAACTTATTCTTTCAACAATTATTGGAGAGACCCAAGCAAGATTTATGAAAGGAAAATAACTGTTGGATGGTATGCTCATTGCTAATGAGATTATACATTCATGGAAGGGAAGTAGGGGTGGTGATTTATTCATTAAACTAGACTTTGAGAAATCTTATGACTCTGTTCACTGGGTGTTCCTACTAGATCTAATCGGGAATTAGGATGCAATGAAAAATGTTGTTCCAAGATCCAATCTTGTATCTCCTTAGCCTATGCCTTAGTCTTGATCAATGGGTCTGCCACACCCAAATTCAAACTGTTTAGGGGGTTGAGACAAGGAGACCCATATCCCCTTTTCTATTCAATATCGTAGTGGAAGCACTGAATATACTATTTGAAAGGGCTAGAGCACTAGGGCTAATCTTAGGGGTTAAGGTTGGCCAGGGGGACACTCTGCTGTCCCATTTATAATTTGCAAATGATACTGTCCTCTTTTATAACAACAACCCGTAGGAGGTCATAAATTTTAAGAGAATTCCTCAGTGCTTTCAAGTCATGTCTGGTCTAAAGATAAATTTCACCAAGTCCATCATGTGTGGAGTCAAACTCAGGGAGGAGGAAATGGTTGGTATGGCTAATTACATGGGATGTGCTATAGGGCAACTACCTATTATATATTTGGGGTTGCCATTGGGTGCAAACCCAAGGCTGAATTCCACATGGAACCCCATTGTTTCAAGATTACAAAAGAGATTAAACTGCTATCAGCTGTGGGTAGACTCATCCTTATCAAAATCACCATATCTACATTAACCATACTCTATATGTCTATCTTTAAGATACCAATAGGAGTGGCAAAAACAATTGTCAAGTGCTAGAGGAGATTCTTCTGCCGGATTGAAAAGGGAAAGAAGAAACTATGACTCACTACTTGGGAGAATATGGCAAATGGGGGAAAGTTCAGTTGACTTGGAATCAGAAGAATTTAGCAGATGAACCTAGTACTTCTATTGAAATGGTGGTGGAGGTTTGGGAATGATAAATCATCTTTGTGGTGTAGGCTAATCAGAGATAAATACAATTTACCAAGATCTTACTGGTCCCCTGTAAGCATCTCCTCCAATAGAATTTTCATGGTATGGTGGAAAAACGTCTACTAGCTACATGAAACATACTAGGTCTTTGGTGAGATTCTACCACAAGAGTTCAAGATCAGAGTCTGCTCCAGGAATACAACTACATTCTGATCTCAAGAATGGTTACCTCAGGGGATATTAAGAGACCTGTTCCCTAGATTGTACATTTCTATCAGAGCAGAGTCCCTAATACCTGTGGCATTTCAATTTAGGAGGAGGTTATTTGATGGAAAAAAAACCAATTGGAGGATTTGATAATTATCACTAACCAATTCTAGTTCAACAGAGGGAAAACATACTACATTTCATGGTAATGGGATCGTCCCAACAATTCACAATTAATTCAGCATACAATAGATGGGAATCGAATTCACTAGAATAAAATGAAGTGCTTAATGGCATATGGGTCAATCCTTGCTCTCCGAAGGTCAAGCTGTGCATTTGGAAATTGGGGTGTAACATTATGCCCTCTAAGAACAATTTGGGAGTTAAGGGTATCCTTGATCCTACGATAACGACCAATTGGTTTGCCATTTCTGTGGAATCAAGCTCGAAACTTCAGACCACGTCATTCTTCATTGCACTAAGACAAGGGCAGGTTTGGGCGATTATACTTTGGTGGTGGAAGGTATCCTGGTGTAATCTTGATTCTGTCGCAACCTTACTTACAGAACGACCCATCTTCTAGGTAGGCAAATTGGAAAAGAATAGATGGGTATGTATCAATGTGGTGTATATGGAATGCAAGGAATGAAGCAATATTTGCCAACAAGGAATTCCAAGCAGATTATCTGGGGGAAAAGATCAAATGGTGGGTGGCAAATTAGATCAAGGCAAAATTTGACCTAAAGGGGATCTCTGTTGCAAACTTCACGAGATGCGTGGATGGAATCAGAAGGATTAGGGTTTGATAATGGAGGAGGGAGGAGAGATCGAAGATTGATGACAGGTGATAGCGTGGTCGAACAATAGAAAGGGAGCCCTAGGTTCTGTGAAAATTAAGGGGTGATGATGTATTGAAGTTGGCTACTTGCTAACTGGCACTTATGCCCCTGTCCACATCGTAGCAAAATAATATATATATATATATATATAACTTTTATTTTGCTACGGCGTGTACCTTCTATTTTTTGACCAAATTTTAATGATCTGAATCATTCAATGTGTTTAAAACATGTTTTTAAGGGTACTCGCAAGAAATCGGCTCAAAACAATATCGAGAATGGTTTGATCTAAATAATTTTTGATAAATACTGACAAGAACAGTTTTATAAAAAATCGAATAGATCCAGTCTTTCCGGTTATTATTTTGAGCTGATTTCTTGCGGATATCCTTAAAAACATGTTTTAAACATATTGAATGGTTCGGATTATCATAATTTGATTAAGAAACAGGAAATCCACATCGTAACAAAATAAGGGATCCTTTATTAGAATCTCTCTCTCTCTCTCTCTCTCTATATATATATCTCTATCTATATATATATATATATATATATATATATAGACACACACACACACACACACACACACGGTTTCGATCATTAAAATTTGATCAGAAAATAGGAGGTTCACACCGTAGCAAAATAAGGGATCCCTTATTAGAAGAGACTAATAAATAGTGAGCTTCTAATTAGAAATCTCTTATTTTGCTACGGTGTGGACCTCCTATTTCTTGATCAAATT
>JABCMJ010060160.1:0-14967 GCA_014822125.1 Arbutus unedo
ATTAATAAATTATAAAATATTAAAATTAAAATAACAAATAATTAATTAGAATAAATTAATTAAGCCAAATTGGGCCATTATATCGTATCTATATCTGTATTATGCTACATTGTTGGATGATTGTGAAAATGGAATAGAGACCCATCATATAGTAGGAAGAAGACTTTTCTCACACATCTGCATCTCTTCTCACGCGACATGCGCCCACTTGCTTCTCTCTCTATCTCCGCAAATGTCTGAACCTCCGAAAAGCGTTACGTTTCGAAGTTTTTCAGTCGAACTTGTTCTTGATTGATTCCCCATTTCACTCCCCCAGATTTATCGCCGTACAACTGGTTTTAGAGAGAGAAAGAGGAAGTTGAGCTCGAAAGGTTGATTCTGGATCTGGAGAATCGTCTTGCCGCGAAGTTTCTGAATTTGACCTAAACTGGGGTAGAAGAAAGAGAGAGAGTAAGAAAGCGGAGGAGGAAGCTTATGGTTCAGTGTTGCTACTTTGATCGGTCCGTTCAGCAATAGCAATTGGAGCTTGAAAATAGGAAGTACATATATATCTTTATAACGCGAATATATCCATATGTAGATTATGTATGTATATGTAGAGTGAGAGACAGAGAGGGGGAGAAGGAGGGAGTCGCGTTGCAACGACATGCCTTTGTACTCGATGTTTTGTTGCGGCAAGGGTTTGATTAGGTACGCTTTTACTTGTCAATGCTATTGTCCCGAGGGCTTCTGTTTTCCTCCAATTTTTGTGTAATGGAGTACCAGATTTTAGCATAATTGAACTATTGATGGATTATTTTGGTCTGGTCTCAAATGATGAAGTGTTTAATATGGTGCTAATGTGGAGTTCAATAGGAAACTCTTTTTTATAACCCATCCTGGGCCAACTTACGCACACATCTGGGGCCAATTCCACCGTTTAATAACGGAATCCCAATCAAAGTCGGGGCAGCTGGTTGGCCCAATTCTACCGTATACTAGCGGGAACCAAGAAAATACTTTATCCAGGGAAATGGTTTTCCCTTGGTTTGATTCCCAAGAAAATACTTTCTTTGTCAAAAACCAGAAAACCAGGTAATTAGCTTGGTTTTGTGGAGCCTGATTAGTTTAGGACAAACCACTATGTGATATTTCGTTAGAGGCCTAAGGGTTAAGTTAGTTCATTGATCTAAACCCTAGTCCTAGGGTATATGAATTTGGCTACCCTAGCAGCCAAGGTCATGCTCTTCTGGAAAGTCTATGGTGGTGTACCTAGACGAGATAACGGTATTTTGAACACAGGAGTGATCATTTTCCTTCCTTCGGCAGATTTTTGACAGATAGAGACTAGCCTGCTCCGGACTGCAGTACGAAGTTATAGATAGTTTATTGATAGACCTAAGTAGGAGTGGGCTTTTGCCAGTGAGTAGAGGTATGGGAGAATTCCTAATATTGTGAAAGCTGGTGTGACTTGTGAGCCATGGACATAGGCAATCTTGCCGAACAACAGATGCTTAGTTGTCTGAAGTATGATAAATTGCAAATTGAAATGTTTTTTCTTCATGTCCTAATGTGTGAGTGGTGAAAATTGCACAGGAAAGAACGTGGGAAGAAGCAAGCAGCATGGAGGATCTTTTCTTTAAAGGAACTGCATTCTGCTACAAACAATTTTAATTATGACAACAAGCTCGGAGAAGGTGGATTTGGTAGTGTCTATTGGGGTCAGCTGTGGGATGGATCACAAGTAATAAGCCGAACTTTGGCTCTATTTATATTGTCCCTAAATTTATGTCCACATATCTATCACTTTGAACCATCTAGGCATATAAGACTGAATGGTAAGTACTAAGTAGTGAGGGCTGCTATTCGAAACAATTGTGTAGTGATATAAATTAGGTTTTGCTTTGAAAAGTACGGTATGGGTGAATGTTTTGTAGGTACTCCTTGTTCTGGATATACTTTTAGGGTTCTCAACTGCATAATACTTAAAAGTTTCAGAAAATATCATTTGCATATGCTGGTGTCAGGTTATGTAACGACAGGGAATTGTGTGACTCGATGCTTTGGTTTGAGTTAATTGCATTGGTGGTTAGTTGGCAAGCCAGATTACATGTCTGCCTGTCCAAAATGACTCCCCAAGAGTTTCTAGCAAGTTAGCCACGACAAGTGTGTCATAACCATAAATGACGTCAGGGGATAAGTTCGGTAGCATATGACAAAAACTTGCACCATTTAATCCATGTCCAACCTGCCCACTATCGAAACCCAGCCCAATAGCTTCCTTATGGCCCCTAGCTGAAGGATTTGGAATCTTTGCACTTGATTGCTAAGAAGCACGGGGGCACGACTTGGACTCCCATATCTGTATTGGACGCATGTCGAACGCGGACGCTTCCAAACACATGTTAAACACGTCCATAATTTTACTTACTTTTTTATTACACATTTTTTAGACTTTCTGGGGACATGGTAGAGGTCATTATGCACTAGTAAAAGGTTGGGGTGGGGTCAAAATTGTCATTGAGGCTTGGTTCTCAACTATTTATTACGAGGAGGTCTTTATATCCTTGTAGGGTTAGTATTGTTTGTGCTTATTATTGATTTGGTAAAGTAA
This sequence comes from Arbutus unedo, assembly GCA_014822125.1. Lineage (NCBI taxonomy): Eukaryota > Viridiplantae > Streptophyta > Magnoliopsida > Ericales > Ericaceae > Arbutus > Arbutus unedo. The sequence goes on from JABCMJ010060160.1 coordinate 2,594, forward strand.
TGCTTTAACCTTCATATGATTCCATAATATTCCCTTGTATGAACCTTTTTGTAAACGCATCCCCAACTGGTCTATGTCCCAATTTTTGGAAACTCAAGGCCACGTGTCTGTGCTATGAACACGAGACACCTGTGACACGACATGGTACATCATAATTGGGCCTTGGGTCCTTGGTCTAATTTGCAGGCCTAACGGAACTGAATTGGTGAAGTAACCAGGATGATTTCTGGCATGTGAATTATGAATCTCTTCTTTGATAGAGATTATATGTGCAGATTGCAGTGAAAAGGTTGAAGGTCTGGAGCAACAAAGCGGACATGGAATTCACAGTTGAGGTTGAGATACTGGCACGAGTTCGGCATAAGAATCTGCTAAGCTTACGTGGCTATTGTGCAGAAGGGCAAGAGCGTCTAATTGTTTATGACTACATGCCTAATCTGAGCATAAGTTCTCATCTTCATGGCCACCATGCAGCTGAATGTCTTCTTGATTGGAATCGACGAATGAATATAGCTATTGCATCAGCAGAGGGAATTGCGTAAGTATTTTGAACCAAAATTTCTCTGTATAATTATTATCAAAACAAAAAACTATGTCTGGACTCTAGATTGAGGGTTTCAAGGGAAAGTTAAGATCACCATTCCCAGAGAGGAAGTGTATGCGTCATGTTTGGATCAGTTTTGAGGATGGAAGGGGAACTGAACCCAAATATTTTAAAGCTCTTTCCTTCCCCTCCGAAATTGGGAGGAAACAGAGGGGATGTGAAGCATCCGGAGGAACTTGAGTGGGGTCAATTGAACCCACTCAATTTTTTTAAATCTGCCTTATTCTACTAGGTTTGACATCTGATTTGTCAATTTGACCCCCATTGAAATTGTAATATTGTCCCAAATATTCTATAGAAGTCATAGAATTGTCCCAAGGATTTCATTCAATTAAAAACGGAAACATTTCTAGGACGTTGATCGTGAAGAGCCCAATTTGCAATTGAATGGGAAATCAAGTGATACATGATAGATTGCTTAGGTATAACGAAAAAGACGTCTAACAGCATACCTCTGTGATTCTTTCATGTTTCATTTTTTGGATAGGGGAAGTTGTCAAGAGCTTTTGCAAATCAAATTCATCTCTGATCATTATGTAAGATAGTGTATGTATACCCTTTTGAAGACAGTGTTCCCATAGTTTTGTAGGATAATATGTCATGTTTGGTTGTAAGTGAGATTTGGTCCCCACCAATCAAAATTTTGGGCTCCGCCTATGATCTGAAGTGCTTGTTTTAGGATAAGTTTTTAGTACGAAGGACGCCCACCTTTTTTGGTAGTTAAGTTAGGCATTCGGCTTTTGCATCTCCCATCCTTATTATTGTCAATCAAACAAGAACTGGGATACCTTTTATATCTCCTTGTTCCGTATTCAGCTCCAAATGATGGTTACAGTTGCCTTTCGCTATATATTTTCTTGCAGCTACCTTCACCACCATGCAACACCGCATATAATTCACAGAGACGTAAAAGCAAGCAATGTGTTGCTCGATTCAGATTTCAATGCTCAGGTTGCTGATTTTGGATTCGCAAAGCTAATACCCGATGGTGCTACACACGTGACCACCAGAGTTAAGGGAACCCTTGGCTACCTCGCCCCAGAATACGCAATGCTAGGAAAGGCATCTGAGAGTTGTGATGTGTACAGCTTTGGCATTCTTCTTCTAGAGCTTGCTAGTGGGAAGAAACCCCTTGAAAAGCTCAGTGCAACAACGAAGCGCACAATCACTGAGTGGGCTCTGCCCTTTGCGTGCGAGAAGAAGTTTGGTGAACTGGCAGACCCACGACTGAACGGTAAGTACATGGAGGAAGAGTTGAAGAGGGTGGTCTTAATTGCTCTGATATGTGCCCAAAGTCAACAGGAGAAGAGGCCCTCCATGCTTGAGGTACTGGAGCTTCTGAAGGGGGACTCAAAAGATAACTTTTCTGTTCTGGAAAATAATGAATTATTTAGAAGTCCTGTGCCGGTTGATGATTATAACGATGGGTCGGCCTCAGTTGATGTGTCGGACTTCATCTCCGAGGAAAAAGAACCGTAACAAGAAGTGAAAGAGGTTGTTTGCGCAGAGGGAGATCAATACTGTTTTTAGTTTTTATATTGGCCTCCAAGTCTTGATTCAGATTTAAGCCGGTACTGGGTAGGTGATTTGGCCACATGAACAAGATGGTATGTTCCTTGAATTATTTGAAATGAACAATTCCTTGTTAATATTTTGCGGTATTTCGCTTATTCTATAGGTTATTATTACCTTGTCAATTTCTAATTTCTTGATCATTGATTCGTGGCCTGCCATTCATTTGTAAAGATTGAAATCAAATTTCATGTTTTTGCCCGAGGCGGAGATCCTTGGGAAATCTTTTTTATAATACCCTATTTCTCCTTTCAGCCAGAGCTGTCGTAACTTGGGCTCGTCATGGGATAGAAAACCAGGTATTGCAAATGACACGGAAACAAAGCATCTTATCGAGCTGGAATACTATTCGTAAAAAAGTGAGTCTATGTAAACAATCGAGACCTCGCAAATAACAACTCTCTTTTCTCTTATGGAGTTTGGAATCCAAATGCAGTTGTTGAGTGAACTGCATCCTTGACGCTCAGATTTCTTTGATTTGTTCTTAAAGAGACCAAATATGACCTTGTGGTTGCGGTGCTTTCTCTTCAGACGAGTGTCTGTGTTCAAAGTTTTTTTTTTATAGCCGAAGTATTCGGCTAGTTTTGAAATTACTTTTAATTTAATGCTGATTAGTTTTTGAGATTTTAAAATTAACAATCGAACAAATTTTTAATAATCCTCAGTAGGATTCGAATTCAAAGTCTTATTACCATCCCCCAACACCAACTGCGGCAAAAGTGAGCAAATGAGACAAATATCCAACCACAAAAATATCTTCAAGCTTAGGTTCGTTGGGAGGCAATATCTGAAGAGCTTTGTTGCGGTAGATAATTAACTGACTAGATAACTGACGCCCAATTGATCTCTTTTTTTTGGGGGGGGGGGGGGGGGGGGGGGGAGATTGCGATTTGGTCGGTCTGAAAAATAGTTCGGTCAGCTTCCGCTTGTGAATTCTTTTTTTAGTTTGTCGGTTCATTTTTTTCATTTTCCATGCACAAAATTTAGCCCAAAACGAAATGTTTTTATGGGCCCAAATTTTTTTTATAGGCCCATTCAAAAACACGGAAACCAATTTAGTCCGAATCTATTTTGGTTCTTACTAAATTTTGGTCGTAATCGCTTTGCAAAAATTCTACTCCAAACCGATTGATTTCGGTTTTTCGCACCGAGAAACCAACTGAAATTGAACCGATTACACCCCTACTTTTTGCACGAGATAATAAGGTGTGTGTTGCATGTAAAGGCACAACACGGGTGCTGTGGAGCGATTGTGGGCTTGTCGTAAGTCCATTGATGAAATCGGTCATTCGGTAATTTATTTAAATTGATGAATTGAAACATCTTAGCATCCAAAAGAAAATAAAACAAAAGCGACTTATAATAACCTAAGCAAAATGGGAACAATCTAAACTGTGAAAATGTGTTTTCGGAAGAGCAATACAAGCATTGTGTTGTGAGGCGAAGCATTTCGTCGTGCTTATTGGCTCAACAACAATTCAAAAGATTGACCTATTCGGAAATGAATTTTGTTATGGGTACAAATAAAGGTGTACAAATAAAGTATAAATGTGAGAGGAAAAGAGAGAGAAGTAGAGGAGGGGAGAAAGAATGAAGGACTCGTTTCCTCTTATATTTGTACATCATTGTTATACCCTTAGCAAAATCTTTCCAATGCACCAAATACCAAAACCAAAATGGTAAAGGATTGGATTTTTATTTGAATCACATTATTGGCACCATATCTATTTCTTTTAAAATTACTAGTATGTCATTAATTAAGTGTTTAATAAATTTTTGTTTAGATTTGAATTTATGCCATTCATAAAAAAATTTACTCAAATTTTGCTTATATTTGAATTTATATACAAGAGTGTTTCATAGCAAATGAAACTTTTACTGAAAATGTTTATAAAATTTAAATTAAATTTTACATAAAGACTAATGATGGTCTTACTCGAGCCCTGACTCTTTTTCCTCATAGAATCAATTATGGGTTACATGGTAAAAAAAAATATTTATACCTTGGAACAAAATTAGGTATTCAATTTTTTTTCCAAAAAAATATGTAGGAATTTATATTTGTATCAATCTAGTTATTTATATGACATAGTAATAGCCAATCAAGGTCTTGAAACAAAACAAAAGTACGAAAATTATTAATTTTTTTATATTTTTACTTGTTCAACTAGCAAGAAAATTATGATATTCATGTTTTTAATTTTCTCATAAAAGTTAATTTTCTCTTAAAATTTATGCTATAAAAAAACATATAATGAATAATATATATACACACACATACACACACCCCTTCCTTTTAATTCAGTTTATTACAATTTTTTCTAAAAAAAATTATGTACCGATTTATTTCACAAGTGTAAACAACCACTGCATGCCTAATTTGGCATAACTAATTTATTTTATTATTTTTTTACATTGTGGATTATCTGTAATAATTTAAAAAGTAAAACATTATATTAAAATTAATTTTTATTTACTAAAAAATGAAAATAATATAAAACATTCTGATATTTTCTGTTTTTATTATTTTTTCTAAATTTAGTTAATATTTTTTTAATTTTTCTGAAATTTAGACAACCTGTAATACACCAAAAAAAATATAAAATACAAAAAATTAAAAAATTAAAAAATTAAAAAATAATAAAAAATAATAGGTGTGTTCGGTTGAGTGTTTTAAAAAAAATTTAGGAATTAAAATTTTTTGATATTTTTAAAGTGTCCTTTTTTATAGAAAAATAAAGTTATTTAGAAAAAAATAAAAATTTTTGAAATTTTTTTTCTAAATAAATTCAGAAAAATATTAAATATTTGAAATTTTTTTTTCTAAATAAACGAACACCGCCTAAGAAAATTGAACATCAAAACAAGCAAACAAACACAGCCCGCCTCAACCATCACGGTCTCCACATCACCAGCGTATAGCGCATACCATCCCCCCCCCTCTCTAACTTAGTAATCCCAAAACGGCAACATCAAAACCCTAATTGTAGTTTCTGACACCAGCGGCCCCGTCAAATCAGAATTCCGAGATCAAAACGGATTGGACTGAATTGGTGAAATAGCCGAGGGAAATTGAACGATGTCTGCAATTGTATGCGGCAGCAAGAGGTCATACTTCGAAGAACTCCCTGCATCATCGTCGCCACAATCAGCATCGTCGCCTCCGGTTTCAAAGAGGCTTCGGTGCTCTTCTTCTTCCACTTCTCCGGTTAGGTTCTCGTCCTTCTCGAACCTTCCGTCTCTCATCGATCAGCTCAGAGTTCTCTTCCCTCTCATGGACAGTCAGGTTCCCCCGTCTCTATATCTCGAGTTTATCTTAATCCTAGTGATTATGGTAGTAATTATGCTACTGATGAAGGTCGATGGAACTGAACTTCTCAGTTTTTGGTTCAATTTTAGTAATCCTTGTGGTGGAGTGATGAATTGTTCGATGTAATTTAAAGTGAGGAGGCTTGTGTTATGTGTACTTTCTTTCCGTTATTTTTATTGTTGTTTAATGCTGAAAATCTGTTTTCGGGTTCAGTTGAATTTGGTTTTACTTAAAAGTTGTTATGACCTGATATTCTTTCACATTCTCTGATTATACTCTTATATAATTTGCAAGGTTTGTCGACTCTTCTATTGTTATGATTTTACTGTTGTGATTTTAAATTTTTGCTGTAGTATCGGATCATGTTTTACGTTTGTTTCGAGCAATTATCTGCATTCCGAGCATTTACGGCTTCTTCCTTTTAGTTTGCTGCGTCTTGTTGGACTTTTTTCCTCCATCAGAATAGCCTTTGACTAGATGTTGTTTGAAGTTGGTAGTTAAATGAGTGCGATGCTATATCTCTCATTTGTTTCATAGGAAAATGCATTCTCATGAGTCCTTGATATTCTCCAGATTAAGCTGTGGGAATATGGCACCATCTCTACTGTATGCGGCGGTTTATCACCAGATGCATGGGTTGTAGGCATTTATTAATGTTTTCTTCTGACTTTGTAATTTTGTTTGCTTGAACGTAAAATTTGGCTATTTTGCTGTTACTTAAGGTGTCGATGTTTGCGGTTGCACACTTGCCACCTTCTAAGCAAGATATGTTGTCGATGTATAGTTGTTCAAAGTATTATGAGTTACTGATTGCTAACTCATTTGACATTCAGCTTCTTGAGAGGGCATTAGATGAATGTGGCAGTGACCTAAATGATGCCATCAAGAGCCTGCATGAGCTTTCTCTTGGATATGTGGCAGGAAACTCGAATCCTGCTGAGGAAATAAATGCAAATGTGGACAAAGGTATACATTTAATGGGGACAGATGGAGATGGAGGGGACTCGGTTAATATGTTTGAGGCAACGCATTTGCTCCCTTCATCTCATCTTGCATATTTACAATGTGTATTTTTCCATTATCTTCTTCAGTCAAAGTTGGGAGCTTGGGATGGTCTTTTAGGATTTGGCTTCATTTATCACCACAGTACTGCAAAATAGTTCAATGTTGTATATTAAGGATTGCAGTTTTTTGTTTCCTCAATGGATTAGAAGTTTTGATTTACGTTTCAGGATTCTTGATCATTGAATGTTGGGATCATGACAAGATCTTTGCAGTCTTATGATTTAATAGATGCTTACGTAACATTAAACTCTAATAGTTTGATTTTAGGTTGTGTTGCTTAGTGTCGAGATTTTGTTTTTTGATTGATGGGTGGGTGGGGAAGAAAAGACAGGCTAGAAGGCAATAATTATGTGCGTGTTGATCACCACGTTGGGCGTTCGTTATTATGGCTGTTATAGCTGGTGTGTTATTTAGGAACTTTTACCTTGATTTGGTAAGAGGTTTGCTTTGTTTTACTCAATGCAATACCACCATCTGGAACTTACTCTTCTGTTATAGCTTCTCTTAGAATTGAGAATCTTATCTGTTCGTGCAAAATCTGTAGGTACGGCAACCACTAATGAAGATGCAGCTCCTCCGGCAGATCATTTAGCCCAAAACAATCATCATGTGGGTGGTGCAGAATGGGTGGAATTATTGGTTATGGAAATGATGGGTGCTATTAGCATGGATGATGCTAGATCCCGTGCTACAAGAGTGCTGGAAAGTTTAGAACATTCTATTCGTGTAAGAGCTGGCGATGAGGCAGCAAAACGTTATCATAAGGTGGATATTAGATTCTTAATACACTTGGCTTTATTTGTTTCATTACATATACTACTAGGCCCCTTTTGATAAACCTCTTCATCCGTGAGATTGGATTACTAGTGTGGTGGGGCCATTAATCCTTTGTTTGGTTTGGAAAAGCATGGTCTGGATTGTTACTTTAGTCTCATTGGACTGTAAATCCCTCAATTTGAGTATTAGCAAAACCATGGGGACTGAATATTGGTAATTCTATCCTCCTAGGTCCACTCATTTCTTGACATCTATAGAAGCATCACCATCCGCCCCATCACCATCCTCCATAACCATCACTGCCCATTTGTTCTTCACTTGGCACCATTGCTGGCTGTGTATATGTTTGTTCATTGAGTTACTTGTGAGTAAATGGGTGTTGGACTGTCCATTTGTCCTAGATTTTGGTGTTGATGGTGGTTGAGGAGGACACGGGAAAAATAACAGTAACCATGTTGTCTCGTATTGGGTTTTTGTGAGCAGGCTAGAGATGATGAGTGTAAAATTGGATATTCACTCATTTAGTCCCATTCCACTCATGCAAAACAAATGTGTTATCAAAATAATCCCATCATCTAATTTAGTGCCAAAAAAAAAAAAATGGAGGTTGGACTTGCTCCTTTCTCGCTAATCATACTCACTGTCAATCCCAACACTACTCCACTCATTAGCAATTTTACCAAATCTATTGCTATTATCAGACGAGACCTTAGAGTTAACTTGCGGCATTTGATAGTTATTCAAGGGAAAGTAACTTAGTGGCCACTGGCCACATATATGGCGAGGGCATGGTGAAGGTGACGACGTTCAATGTGAATGCATGTTGATTAATAGATTAATTTGTTTCTTATTACAACCTTTGACCAGAGTGCCATGACAAGCTTTCAGTGTATTGTTGAAATTGAATGCTTAATTTGATGGATTTTCCTCCTGGTCCCAGCCATGGGTGAAGGAGGGTTAAGAAGGCTGCTCAAGTGGCTGTTGTCTTGGTGGCTATGGTGGCTAAGCAGCCCCTCCCTTGGCTTAAGCCCCAAAATCAGATTGAGGCAATCTGATGAAGATCTCATGCATGATTAAACCTTTCAAGGGTCTTGGATCTATCTCCTCACTATTATGCTATATCTATGTATGTAATGGTATGAGAAATATATAGAACAGAGAGAGTGAGGTGAGACAGAGATGTAATGAGAGAGTTGAGTTTAGGGTTGTAACACGTCCAAGTTTGATAATAAACTTGTGTTGTTTCTCTGTGGATTAGGCATTGAAGGCCAAACCCTGTAAGTATTATTCTATGTTAGTAATTCCCCAAATCCCGAATATAATTCTGGTGCCCAAGTTGCGTAGTTGGCAGCTGGTGTCACTTGACTTTTGTCAATCTGTTTTTTTTGGCCCCGTGTGAAAAATAAAAATCATGTATTTTTGCATGGTGAGGATAAAAGGCTGAGAGCCACAGTAAATACTTTCTGAGGACCTGGTTTAGGTGAACTCATACTATCTTCTAATTAGGAAATAAAGTTGCACAGGAGATGCTGTTTTGAGCTAACTTGATTATGTTTTCTGTTCTCAGGAGAATGTGATGATGAAGGAACAAATTGAGGTACTGCTCCGGGAGAACACCATTCTCAAACGAGCTGTGGCTATCCAGCACGAACGGCAGAAGGAGTACGATGAGAGGAACCAAGAGGTGCAGAATCTGAAGCAGATGGTATCTCAATATCAGGAACGAATGAGGACGCTTGAGGTTTGCATTGAAATTTCATCAACTTTGTTTTGTCTGAAAAACAACCTAAAAATAAGGCTGTATTTGAACAAGGATTTGAGTATGGGAAAGGAAAAGAAAGTAGAAAAGGTAAAGCATCTAACGGCTCACAATGGTTAGATCCTTGAGCTTTTCCTTTTCGATTCCCAAATCCTTGATCCAATTATAAGCCTAACAGATATGGGGGGCTGTATCTAGAAGATTTAGATTGAGTATGAACTGCAACTGTACATATTTACCACCAAGTGCTGTTTCTCACATGCTGTTCAGTTTGACTTCTGACCAACCAAGAAGAGATGCAAAAATGTTTTCAGAAGGGAAAAGGACGGGGAGAGAATCTTAGATTTCTTTTATTTGCGGAAAGAGGTTTTGGCATCAGTGCCATTGAGGTGCCTGTTGCACGCATCGACCTGTATTTTTGTTACAAACCCATTATCATTATCAATTTTCCTAAACCGTCCCTTTTTTTTTTGCTCCCTACTTACGGGAAATTGGAAACACCTATTTTTCCAGTGCTAACAATCTGTCCTGCTTTCATGGCATATGGTTGCAGGTGAATAACTATGCATTGACAATGCATTTGCAACAAGCTCAGCAAAGCAACTCGTTTCCTGGGCGCTTCAATCCCGATGTTTAGTAATGTAGATACAATCCAAGTCATTGACAAAATTGATTATAAAAGAGCATATGGTGTCTCTGCTAAAAATGTGTGCTGCGTTTGTTCCAACTTGCAAGAATGTATGGACTGGGTTTGCAAGGCAAGAATGTATGGACTGGGTTATCATGTAATAGTTCAAAGTTTTGGTGTGCCTAATTTTGTTTTGATACCACAGTAACAATTTTCTGGGAAATTATATAAGCAGTCCCCGGTTTTGTTTTAGTTTTCTTGCGTTGTTCTTCTAAGAAGCGACTTTTGAATATAATTTCCCTTTCTGTTAGACGTTAGTTTTGTTTCTGGTGGTTAAGTTTTTCTTGATGTAGTTTTGATGGCTACCCAAACAGAAAGGGCCAACTTGTGCATTTTCACTTTTTTTAGTAGGGGCATGCCGGGGCCGTGCAAACCATCCAACTCTCATGAAAACCGGGGCCGTTTTGTTTGTAATGAATAGGAAATAGAAGGTCGTCCGACATTTTTTTTCGAGTTCAGGGGAGGACTTTGTTCGTGTTTTCAAGCTGCTCCTTTCGGATATGGGTTCTTGTGTGCTGGCCCTGAAGTTGGATTATCTGGAAGTTGAATGATTTGAGACTAAAAAGAGGATTGGGTCTTGTAGTGCAATGCACTACGGGATTGTAATGCGTTGCGATTAGATTTCAAGACATCGTCATCACCGGTCTAACGATTTAATTTATAGAGTTAGATGAACACCTTTTTTGTACAAAAGATCTGATTTCCTAGGGTATTTAAAAATACGTGGAACGATATAGATTTATCTTATAGTTCAGATCATGCATTTAGATTTATTTAGATTTATCTTATAGTTAATTCTCTGAATTATGGTTATCATTTTTTATTTGTTTTTGGTATTTGATCATTTTGATTTTTTGAACAAATAAAATGCTTGATAATTATAAATTAAACGATTTTAATCGCGAAACCTTGAAGGATTCTAACGAAGTCAAAATCCCATAGCGCATTAATGCATTGCATGATGTAATGATAAATTATATGAAAAAATTATAAAATATTAAATAATATATACCGTCTTTAATTAAAAAAAAAAAAGTTCTTCCCTTTGAACTATTTACACGAATTCAAAATATTGATATTAGTTTTTTTTTATGCTCTCATTTTATTGTATCTTGTTTAAAAGTTGAGAATTATTTAACTAAAAAACAAGTTTCACACACTTTTTATATATAGATATATTAAAAATATTTGATACACGTGAAATTTATATTATTTTAATAAATTTTATGTACGTCAAATAATTTTAAACCCATTGATATTTGATTTTATGCATAAAAAAATGTGTTGTCCGACTTTACCCTTAACCAAAAGTAAATGAACTTTTTACTAATCTATTCCGCCTTCTCTCTCTCTCTATGAAATAGCAGTACTTAAAAAACGTGTGGAAAAAATGCATGATAGACCTTCATGCCATCTAAGCGCCGTCGCACCACATCTTCTAGTTCCCACCTCCCAACTATCCCTTCATCAAGAAAACCCCCCCTCTCTCTCTCCTCTCTCTCTCTAACAAAACAACGAACAGCCGAATTAACCATGAACAGAATCAGGCACTTCTTCTTCTTCTTGATTTAGTACAATCATCAAACACCTTGTTTGCACCCGAAATTAACCTGCAATGGCGTCCGCCGCTCTCTCCCTCCTCCCTTCTTCACTTAGTTTCACTCCCGAGCGCCATTCAACTTGTTCATCTTCTTCTTCTTCCTGTTTCTTGGCCGGCGGGACTCGTCCCTGGTCCCACAAGAACTTCCTATCTTTTTCTTCTTCATCGCAACTCAACAGGGAGATATCTGCGAAGCGGTATCGCACAGTGGTTATGGCCTCAGCAGATTATTACTCCACTCTCGGGGTTCCTAGAACTGCCGATAGTAAGGAAATCAAGGCGGCTTACCGCAGGTTAGCTCGCCAGGTACTTAAACCAACAAAATAGGGTTTTTCATTCCTGTTTTTCTCTTCAAAGCTTGACATTGTTGTGTTTCCATGTCCTTGTTCTTTTGTTTTTATTGTGATCGCAAATGGTTTTCGGAGAAATGGTTATTTTTATCAGTACGCGAAATGATAAACAAGGGAAACGTGGTACGACGCAAGCCCATTCGACAAGGGTTGATTTCTTTTTATTGCAAAACAGAAATGTGCTTAGTGTTAAGTATCCAATTAGAAAAGAGTCTTTCGAATTATTGTTGCAGAACACACTTTTAGGGGCATTTTCTCATCGAAGCTCAACTGATTAACCGAAGGGATCAATTTGAATAGCTGGCTTCACCATTTTAGATTAAAGGCGTGGCATGTTTTTTTGGACGTGCATTCTAAAACTTAATTTGCGTGCCTTGGTAACACAAATGTTAAAGATATTCTCATCCTATTCTATATACCATGTCGAATAATTTGATTAATTTCCAAATAAGAAGTGGTGCCTTCAATTGATAAATTGGAAATATTCATTTTTCAATCTTTCTTAAGTTTCGGATACTTCCTTGTTTCCTTTTAAGGTTTGACGTTTGAGGTTGTCTGCGTTCCCTGACTAATGAGACTGTGATCTGGTGAAGAAGCAAACCCACATAACAGCGGCTTCAGGCTTGTTATTTGTTTTGAGAACACATTC